>JBCAUA010016580.1:1762-12894 GCA_038406235.1 Peronia verruculata | reverse complement strand
ACTGGATTTTTTTCTCAGATACTGGATTTTTTAGTCCAGGATACTGGATCAGCTCTGAGAAAAGTGGCAGGTCTGCTTTACAAATACTGTTCTCCTGCATGAGCCACTAAGCTTCATTCAACACATCACAATCATAACTGTTATGTTTATATTTCTCCATTACAGAGCTGACTATTACAGAAAAAAAGCTGAATCAAAGAAAAAAGGCAAAGGTGACAATAATACAGAACAAAGGTAAAAAAACATACATTCTTTGGTTTCTGAATTAACTCTTTTCCTGTTGCGTTTCAAATTAGAATGACTAATGCAAATTTATGAAAGTAACTTTTTCATCCTGACCGTGAGCCTTTTGACACTTACTGTGGTAAAACTTACAATGAGAAGTTTTAGGAACCTCTTGCACTGTAGTTTATTTTAATTTATTTATTTCTTTTGTTGACGTTAAATGCCATCACTTATGGGCCATTTTGACCCTCAGCCAAATGACTTTCCCCTGTCAGATACTAAGAGGTATAAAACAAGCATTGTAGAGAAAGAGATTTCGCTGGTTATGTAAAACGTAAGAAAAGAAAATTCTGAAAAATTCATGAAATTATGAAAGAAAAAAAAAATTTTTTTTGTCCCGATCGTGATAATTTTCTTATCATACTTAGGTTTCGAGTAATAGGACAAAGAGTGATATTCTTCTTCCTCGCAGTCTTTGTCCCTGGTATTTGGTAATTGCAAGCAATCTAGCTGGCTTTGAAAAAATGGCTTGTTGAAAAGTTTGCCTTGGAAGCTTTAGTTTGATAAAAGTAAAGTGTAAGGCTTTCCTTTGTGTGAACTTTGAGAAAAAATGCTTGACTTTACTATATATGGCAGATTATCTCTTCATCAGAATTTCATGCTGTGTGCATCTGTAATATTGTAATGGGAGATCATTGTGCTCATTACTTCCCTTTAATAGACAAACGAGGGATTGAACAAAGAGTGTAAAGGGGAAAGAAAATCATTTTTGTGCCCGTATGCTTGAAACATACACCATGAAAAATTCCAGAAAAATTATGATGTAAAGAGAATGTTTTCTTCTTACTGTTATACTTTTATCAAACTTTTTGGCGACCAGTCTTTCGAACGACAGGAAGTAAATGGATATTTTCCTCTTTACCGTGCTTGTTAAAATCTCTGTTTTCTGGCAAAGGGAAGTAATAGGGCTGATCAAAATGATCTCCCCTTACATGAGTCCCTCTTTTGGGAGGGGCAGATAATCGGCAAAACGATCTCTCATTACATATTGTTGTTTATTTTCATTGCAGCAAAGAAGAAGCGGGGAAAGAAACAGAGGAAGATCTGGAAGAAGTGAGTTGGGAATAATTGCATTTTTATTTTGCTTTCAGTTGGTTTCCATTTATTTTTGTAATCAGTGTATTTGTGATATCAAGAAATAGATAAACGTTTTTTTGATAGTGTTGCTCTCTATGGCCACAGCTTTGGCTAGCAGTAGTGTTGTCCACAGAAATCCTCAAGTTTGTACCAAGGTCCAGGTTTGGTCTGTCAATAGCTTCATTTCAGAAGTGTCAAACTGGAGAAAAGAGGTGTGAATTATGGAAACTATGTAGCTACATTGTTAGCTTTGTGGAAAGGATTATACATATCAAGGGAAAAATTGAGCATTGAAAGTTTTTTTTTTTTTTTAACCAGTTTGGCCCTTTGACACATGTAGGGTTTAAGTTTAACTTGTTTATAACGATATTTTGATTGACATGCTGGATTGGGCTGGTTTCTTTTTTTTTTTCCTCAGAAAGCCAAACAACAAATGACCAAGAATGCAGTTTTGCACATGAAAGGCATGGATCCAGAGACAAGCAGGGAGGAAATAAAAAAATTCTTTTCATCATATGGAGATGTTGGTTGGGTGGACTTTGACAAAGGTGTCACAGAGGTGAGGTGTTTTTTTCTGTGTGGAAGAGAGAGAGTGAGAAAATTCCCTGTCCCCTGAAAATTCCCGGTCATTTGTAAACAATAATTGTAATTTTCATCTCTTAGAGATAATTGGTTATTGCTTAAAACATGAGTGATTCATTCATTTTGCAGTTTGTTCTATTTCAGAGAGCTTTAAATAGTAATTTTGCTCACTGGTTGGTTTCATGTAGAGTTTATTTGGATAGATTGGTCAACAGAAAACAGTCACAAGTTTGAGGGTGTCAAGGTTAAAAAAAAAATTTTGATTTGACGCAAAACGAAAAATAATAATAATAATCATAAGTATCAAATTAAGACTTTTGTGATGAAGACATATTTCTTGCGGCCAAGGCAAATGAATCGGAAGTTGCATCGAGCGATAATGAGTTATGGCTATTTTTAACTATTTTCCAGTTCAGTTTTTGTTTTTTTTCGTTCAGGTTCAAAATGGGTAAAAATTTTAATTTCCTGGAAAAAAAGAACAAAAAACCACCAAATTTTTGGTATCTGAATCGGAAAATTGTTAAAAATGACCATAGCTTGTAATCACCTTGTGTGACTTCCAACACATTTGCCCTGGGCGCAAGAAATATATCTAGTCAATTAGTCTGATTAAAATTAATTTAGAATTCGAGTTAAATTAATTTAGAATTGCATTTGATGATGGGTGGCTGACTGGAGTAATGATGACATTCACAGCTGGCATGGGCTCCAGAACTTCAGAGCAAACTCTCCTATCGGCCTCAAGTCAGTTTTAAATCCTGTCATTGTGAGCTGAGCATAAGCAGAAGGGGAAAAAAAAAATATCAATGAAAAAGCTGAAACTCCAGATAAACAAATGTAAAATCATTTCAGATCTCTGTCATGTTAGACTGAAGGCTGTGGAGCAGCTATATTTTGTGCTGCTCTGTTCCATCTTAGGGCTAAGAGTTTCTGTATCAGCCCCATTGTCAGAACAATACAGTTTTCTCAGTGAAGCTTTTTCAACATCCTGGTTCATCTCACCTGATTGTTGTGACATTTAGCTGATAGGTAGATAATGGAGGGTGTTTGCCGTTTTTTTGTTTTTTTTTACTTCCAATATCATATTATTCCACACTGACTTTCATAATATGGGTAAAATGCATGCCATCCTGCATCCCATGGGTTGGTTGGTTGGTTGGTTTGGGTTTTCACTCCTTTTCAGCTTGCCCTGGAAGATGGTGCCTGGCTCCATCGAGCCTAACATCCCTCTCCTACCGCAGACCAATCGTGACTAACTTCCGCTCTGCAAAATAGTTGCCTACGATGTGGAGTGGGTTTTGGGAGTCTGTTGCTTCAGTCTCCCCTCTGTCCGTCCCATGTATTTTAATTTTACTGCATACATCCCACTGGACACTTGATCTACATATTATACATGAATGTTTATTATGCAGGGATACCTGAGACTGAGAGAGCCCAATAGTGCAGGCCCAACCCTGGAAAAAGCCAAAGAAGCCAATGATGGCAAGATTGTTATTCATGGGAAGGAATTAGATGTCAGAGTGGTGGAAGGTAAGTAGAGGGTTAACATCAGTCTCCCCCAGGATTTCAATGTGTTCTGTTAAGATGCCAGCAGCTCATGGTGGCTTTCATTAATTGTGATCACTGTGTTGGAGTTCTTGTCTGAAGCAGTGCTTATATTTTGTGCACCTCATAAAAGTGATCAAAGTGGTACATCATGCTTTTGCTTGTCACTAAGGCACTGTTTTCCAAAATAACTTTCCAATGTTTTATTATTCTGACTGAAATTACCTCAAGGAACTGGTGTGGAAAGTTTATTTTACCTTAGAATTGCAAGTTAACCCCCCCCCCCCCCTTTTTTTTTTCTTCCCCCCTCCTTGGATATGTCTGTGTAAATTTGAAGTGTGAAAACTTATACAGCATTCTTATTATTCCCCAAACAGAATTCTCATTAATGTTCCCTTTTCTATGGCTCCAGTAAGAGATGCTTAAATGTCATCTAGTGAATTCAGCGTTAATGAGATATGGTGTTTAGCATATATCCAACCTGAATGTCAAAGTTTTTGAAGTTGTTTGATAGAAAACTCAAAAACAAGTGGGAGAGAGAAATCATCATTCCGAGAGATTAAACTTAATCGAAATATGGATTGATCTGGTGATATTCATAGTTTCTGACTTTCAAATGAATACTTGTTATCTCAAGCTACACTATGTATTATAGTCAACATTCAGGCTTTAACTGACTACATTGCTGTAAGAGTAGAAGTAGTTTTAGCTTTGGCAGTAGTTCCTATCTCTGTATAGCGAGATAAATGCTGAAAGAAGTGAGAGAAATAAGAACAGCTACACAGTGTGTGGGCAGATTTGTTGTCTGTTTTACATTTGTTCTTGCTAAAGTGCCATTAGTGTTTCATGTTCTTCCCTACATTAACCATTGTTATTTTTTTTTTACAACATGTTCTGTTAATGTTTAGTATTCTTCGTCCCATTAACACTTATTTTCCTTTTACACCATGTTCTTTAAATGTCTTTTATTCTTTCTCTTTTAACCACTGTTATGTGTTATGCTATTTGATTCCTTGTCAGGAAATGAAGAGTTGGAATATTGGAAAAAGATGTTTAAAGATATCGCAGATAAGCATGGAAAAAAGAGGAAAGCAGGTGGCCGAGACAATAGAGGAGGAGGGAGGGGAGGTCGAGGTGGAAGAGGAGGAAGGAGGAACAGAGGAGGACCACAGGTAATGTATCATGGGTTTTGTTTGAAAAGAAAAAGCTTATTGGGGAATGAAACATGTATGCAGAGAGAGCCAGGGGAAAGAATGGTTTCTATAACTTTCTGTTTTTAAAATTCATTCTGTTATTCTTCTTCACTTATTTACTCAATGTTTTTTGTTATGTAAACATAATGAAATGTAACATTTTTTTTTTTGTTTACTAAATGCCGGCGTTACGCCTTGACAACAGATTTTGGTTGCTATAATTCCAGTATAATTTAATAAAGAAGTGGACTGCCAGTATTTGAACTTTTTGTTTTGAGATATAAGTGGTACTTTTTGTATAATACTTCATACTAATAGTCCAAGGCTGCCAACTGCTATAGATCTTCAGTAGTTTTACAGAAATTTCAACTTTGCTATGGGCTGTGATCATCACAGATAGTCTATGGGTGACAACTTTGTGTGAGAGATGATTTTGAAAATTTATAAAAAAATATGACAGCCAGCTGTTCCAAAATATGTTCTCTACTGAGTGTTGAAATTTAAATGATGACAGTGTCATGTCTACACTCAAATGTCTTAGTTCGAGATGTCAAACTGTTGACTTCAGTTGGAATTCTGACTTTTTTGGTTGTCACCAACTTTTTTACTTTTGGCCAATAAACTGCAGGTTTTTCTGTAGTCCATAAGGCAGTCATTGTTTTATAATAATTTTTAATAGGATACAAAGTCCTGCACAATAACAGTGACATCAAAGTTTGATAAAATTTCACACATACTCCAGACAAGAGTCTAATTGAAGCTTGAGATTGAAATTTGCAGCACTTTAAAATCCTCACATGCAGAGTTGAGTGATCATGTGAGAGTTGTTGATGGAAAATTAACACAACAGAGTATCGACAACATCAGATGGTCTTAGAAAGCCTATGTAAGAGGGCACCTGTTAGTGATCTGGATCCAGCTATACTCAGTCATTATGACTGCACTGCCTGTGGGCTTTTTTAAGTTCTTGGAATTTCCACTAATTGTATAATCTTTTTAGTCCACTCTCAGATTCTGGTAGAAAATCACAACCTCTCAAGTAAATGCAAACTTTCAAAAAAAAGCTTAGATATTTAATATTTAAAAGAGGGGTGGGGGTTCTAACTTTTTTGTGAAAATGGTTTGACATCCCTGATAGTTTCTACAGTCCCTACTACAGACACCATACATTGCTGCAAGGCACGTTTATAGATATTACAGGAAGTTGTGGTCAGGTGTGAAAAAAGGAAAACCTGGGGTCTAATTATAAAGCATTTCTTTCACTCGGTAGTGGTGATAAACAAAGGTACAGTGCTTATTTGAGCTGTTGATAACTCGATCTAGATTTGTGCAAGCATCAAGAAGTCTTCTGAGCAAAAACCAGAATTTGTCACTGCTTAAGAGAAGGCAGAATTCAGCAAGCAGCAATTCAAAGAATAGAAGAATTTTTACTCAGCATCTTCCAAGATCTGAAAATCATTTGTGCTTCTTTTATATACTGTGTAAATGGGTAGCATTTCCATAATTTATATTAATTATAATGATCTTTTAAATATAAAAAGAATATAATGGCTTCCTGTGGGTCGTGCAGCTTAATTGTCAAAACATTTTCTTTGTTAATGCTTTTGTTTGGGACTGAACGAATGACCTCTGAAAGTTTGAGCTGAACTACTGATAAAGCTTCTGAGTTATTATTTTGAGTGTTGGCAGCCCTTATATTGTTCAGTTTCCAAGAAATGTTATGTGATTGAAAACATACAGAGCCCATCCTTACTGTTTTCAAATGTTTCAAAATCAGAAGTAAATGAAACATGTATTTAAAATTTGCCACAATTAGGATAGTTTGGATTTACGGAGTATTGTAAATTTCAGGGCAAGAGAAGACAGAAGCAGAAGCCAGATGAGGATGACGAGGATGATGAAGGTGGCAGTGATGGTGGAGATGATGATGGTGAGTATCAATGTTTTGTTTATATGATTTGCCATTGCAGAATAATATGAGACATGACACAATGAAATGAGGCTCACCAACCTGAGGCGACCAGAGAAATCACGTTTTTCAACAGTGAATGAATATTTAATATGATTTTTGTTTTTTCTTCATATAATCCTTCTATATCAGTGTCGAAATACATTTCATATGAAATACATTTCAGAGTTAAATTTGCTGATATTCGGTAAAATCCCAAAAATTGTAATTTGGTGGTTTGGCCTGATAAGGATTAACAAAGTTGATTGGCCATTTTCTCATTAAATTCAGCCACAGCAACAGGTCACCTCATCGTCTTTAATTGCCAATATCTCTTTTACTCAAGGTAGAACAAACTTTTTCACACACAGAAAGAGAAAGATTCATCTTCACAGTGATGGCAAGTCCATGTGCTCAAAATTTGATGAGAGCCTGATTTTATTGTGTTTTATATGTATTTTTGTTTCCTCCCTTTGTAACAGATTGTTTAATGAAAATTGAAAAATAAGACAAGAGTATATAAAAATGTCAGTTATTCGTTTAGTTGAATTTTTTATATTTTTTATTTTTAGATTTATCCCAGTCACAAGACTAAATACACAAAGTAGTTGTTCTCTGCAGATAGATTTATTTTTATTTTTCAACGGAAATGTACATAATAAATCAAATGCCTTTGTCAACATCCTATACATAAGGCAGAAAACACTCAAGGGGAGAAAAATGCATTTCCTGTAATAGCAACGTGCTTGAAATAATTTGTAAGTAATTTGACCTTATATTTGGTCATTTTTCACTTTTTCTGCTTTTCTTCTAGCTGCTTAAGCAGTATTGCTGTGCAAAAATATGTTTTAGTGTGTTTATTTTGCCTTCAAAATGTCTCAACTACAGGAATCACGACATCGCACATTTCCTTTTTCAGACAGCTATGAAGTGGGGGTTTAGATTCATATATAAAAGACCTAATTAGAGGAATTCAAATGATGAGTCTATGAAAGGCAATGCTAAAGAATACGAAAAACCACTTTGGGAAAAAATGGCTTAGTTTGAGCTGAACAGATTGGTGAGAAAGTTTGTTGTTTTTATTCTATGCTGATGTCGTTCAACCGGCGATGGAGAGCGCCTCTTTCCGGTATATTAAAAACTCACTTCCGGTGCCGATGTCTGCTGGATTTGGCGATAGCAACAATTTGATTTCATTCATTCATCACTGGAATGTAGCATGGAACTGAACAAAACGGGCCAAAAATTACATTTAGTGGTGTGTTGTTACCATATTTGTGTGAATTTTGGATTATTTCTTGTTTAGGGTAAGTAAATGCTATTGATTTACGTGATGTCGCCTGCTGATCAAGATTTTGCCTTCGCGACCGCGATGTAGATCTAGACGCTTAATTTTACTTTGGAAGGCATATGAGCGAAGCAGAATTAATATCTTTCATAAATTTACGAATACAGTGAATGTGGAATGAAAAGCCTTGTTTACTTTAGGGAATTGACCATTAGAACATTTTTAAAGGCATTTTTAGTGCCATGTGCCGTAAGTTTCTCACTCGCTTCGTGACCTGGGCGCCATCTTGAAATTTCGATGTTGATAGCGGGAATCATATTGGACTCCTTGCCCATGTTTTTACGGTTATATTTTGAATGCATCTACTTATCAAATTTTGGTTTATAGAGGAACTTTACCTTTTTTCCACCAAAGAGTCACACTGAGGCGAATAATGCTGTAACGCTGTTTTATTGTACTGGAATCAAGGATCGATACTACAGTCCTACGCACCAAGCATTCATTTAAGACTCGATCCATGGATCTTCTTTATTCTTGTTTTATTTTTTAAAATAAAGTAGCAGAACAGGAAAAAAAAAAAACCGATTAGTAGCTGGCTTTCTACTACAAAATGAAGATGAAGAATAGATTAATCAAGAACATAAGGAAACGATGACAAAAAGAGGTGCATTAAAGACAACCAGGAGGCCAAAAGATAGGGGCCTTAGAAAAAAAAATATAGTAAAAAAAAAAATTAAATTACTTTTCAAATTTTGCTATCTGTCAATTTTCTTTTTTAGATTGCTTATTTCGTTTCAAGTATTTTAATTTTGACATCAGAAAGTCAGTTTAGTTCAGTTTAAATAATTATTATGTAGCCTAGATCATGAGATTGCATATATATTCAAATATAATATATAGAACAACATAATTAAGTGACATCCAAATAATGTAAAACTATTAATCTGAACCAGTACCAAACTCCTGTAAATGTTCAAACTTTGCTGTAATTAAGATATTTTATTTAACATTTTATTTTTATTCTAAAATTGTCATAGTTAAGAAAGTTTTATGGCTGAACTTTTCCGCTGATGTAGTGTTTTCCGAAACAATGCCTCCCTTTCTTCTGTTTCGGCGTTATTTTTTTTTTTTTTTCGGGTTCTTCTGTAATTTACTAAGCATGGCACAGTATTTTCAGCATTCTGAAATTTTCTTACTGGAATATTCTGCTCTCCTTTCATGAAAATTAAGGAATAATAATTTTGATTTTATTTCAACAATTTAAGAGGTTACCTTCACTCATGATGTGATTCCTCCTCAACGAGGCATCTGCTGCCTTCAAAACTTAGATATTTTGAAACTACAAATCTTAAGCTAAAATTTGATACTAAATTCAGCTGTATTCTTTGAATTTGAAATTTTGCCAAAATTGGCCCTGAAAAGGAAATGTAGAGCTCTGAGTGTTTTCTGCCATATATCTTTGGAAAATTGATAATGGAGTTATCATACACTATTTGAAACAGTTTCCTTTACTAATTCTGTAAAACTGATCTCAGTCATTGTGTGATGATTTTGCTGAAAATTAAGTTTGATAGTGTAAATCACTGAATAATGCTTTTAATGAAAAATAAGTTGAAAGCAAAGTTTAATTTGTATATATGGTTAATTTCTTTTTCAGTTGAAATTCAACTGTTTGAAGCAGTAACCTATAATAATTCTACAAAACTGATCTGAATCACTGAATAATGATTTTAGTTTTAGTGAAAAATAAGCTTTATAATCTAACTCATTGAATGATAGTTCCAATGAAAAATAAGCTTGATAATGAAGTCAAATTAATTTGTATATGATTGATTCCCTTTTCAGTTGAAATTTAATGAGGCTGTGAACTGCAAAAAAGTCTGTGAAAAGACTTACAAAGAAGGTGACAAGACACAGATTGAAAAACTGAATTTCCTGAGACGTGGAATTAGTATGAACTATCAGCATCATTGGTAAGGACACCATTTAATACAGGAGAGGATAAATTATAAGACTGAATTTGTTTTGTTTGTCATGGTATATTTGAAGGAGTTATTATCCAGGGATGTCAACTTCTGACTTTAGTCAGAATTCTGACTTTTTGGTCGTCGCCGACTTTTCTATTTTTGGCTGATCAACTGCAGGCTTTTCCTGAATCCACAAGGCAGTTGTGGTTTTATAGTTATTTGTGATACAAATCCCGCGCGATGAGTGAACTGGAAGTATGAAAGAGTTAAACTCAAACCAGGGATTTGAAATTTCCTACTTTAGTATAAGCTTCTTTGCCTCACAGTAATTTCTCTTTCGGCCCCAAATCCGATATTATTTACCATTAACATACTTCAGTTTTATTTGCTGCTAAAGAATATGTCAGGAATGTCTACTTTTTCATATAGGCAGATTGATATCCCTGTCAAACTTCGGACCATAATTGGACTGTTGTTTGGCAGTTGTTTGAAGATCAAGATCAAAGTTCGTAGCACTTAATTCCTCACACTCGGCAACATGTCTCATGGTTGCATGAGACAGGGATGTCAAACTTTCGACTTCAGTTCGAATTCTGACTGTTTGGTCATCGCTGACTTGCCTACTTTTGGGTGATCAACTGCCGACTTTCACTGAATCCACGAGACAATTGTGATTTTATAATAATTTGTGATACAAATTTAGCACGATGACGACAATAAACGGGAAGTACAAAAGAGTTATGCTTATAAATACCTCGGATGATAGTCAGACTGTTGTTCGGCGGCTGTTTGAAGAACGAGATTGAAGTTTGTAGCACTTAATTCCTCACACCTGACAAAATGCAGTCGAGTGGTCACGTGAGAGTTGTTGACAGAAAATCAGCACATCAGAGTGCCCATGATCTTAGAAAGACTAGTGTAAGAGGGCAGCCGTTCGCAATCTAGATCTAATGTAGCAACGCTTGATGATTATGATGACGGCACTGCCTGTGGGAGCTTTTTAGTTCTTGGAATTTCCACTAGTTGTATAATTCTTTAGGCCCATCCCAGGAATTTGTGAAGACTTGCAAAACGTCTCTCAAAACAATGACAACTTCTAGCAAGCATGAAAACGCTAGATTTATAAGTGTCTTACTTTTTCGTAACCGGACACTGCCATGATGGGGGGGGGGGGGGGGGGGGGTGTCGGAAAACTTTCCACCTTTTTTTAAGAAACCTGTTTAACCTCCCTGGTCAGGGTCCCTGGT
>JBCAUA010016569.1:7500-12895 GCA_038406235.1 Peronia verruculata | reverse complement strand
ATCTATCTATCTATCTATCTATCTATCTATCTATCTATCTATCTATCTATCTATCTATCTATCTATCTATCTATGCTTCTAACCTATCTGTTTGTATAAACATTTGTCCTCTTTCTATATCTCTCTTTCTTCGTCACTTTCATTTCTCCTTTCACCTGGGAACTATGGGCGCCCTGGTGGTGTGAACAGTGATATTTTCTCCCCATCTCACAATTCCCCGAAGGCCAGCTGCTGCACATAGAGCAAAATAAATAAAGCTGAATGACTACAGGCGAGATATTACCTTAGACAATTAAAGTCTAAGGTTAACAATGACGCCATGATGTCCATCGCTGAGGCACTGGCGCTAGGAGTAAGACTCCTCGTTGCGGCATGGTTTTACATTATACTGTCGACCTGACAGCAGTACACGTTTCGGGCTAACATAGAAAATGTTCGAACTATACTACCTATTAACTGTTTTGGAAAAGCATTAATATCTTTCTGTTCTGTTCACAACCATTTCAATTAGTTTTGTTTTTTGCTTTAACATCGATCCTGTGTTAACTAGCTGTATAACAGCTGAATCTCCGATAGACTGTTTTATGAAAGGATACGAGAATGGATGGATAAACGGATGGATGGGTGGATGAATGGATGGATGGAAAGGCAGACGGATGGATGGAAAGATTAATGGGTGGATTGATGAATGGATGGATGGATGGATGGATGGATGGATGGATAGATAGATTCACTTTCATTGCCGAAATCTTTATATTTAAGAGATATTTACAAATTGATGGATGGATGGATGGATTAATCGTTAAAGTGGGTTTCCTAGACAGGAGGACACTTTGGTGAAAGGATAGGTCACTTGATCCGTATGTGGGCAGTCACGTCATGAACTTATACAGAGGTCTAAATACCACTGCAGGACCAAAACAAAAATCATCAAAATTGTCAAACAGATAAACAAACAAACAAATAACAAAGCATATTAAGTGTTACTATAAAATCAATTGAAATTAATCTTTCATCGCAATGTTTCGCATTTTCATGGGAGGCAGAACTCAGAGTGATTCTAATCGGAAACATATCGTGAGCTCGTTTCTTTATTACCCTATCTCCATTGTTCACATTTTGAGAAAATTGATGGGTTGTGTTTAGCAAGTGTTCTTCTACATAGGAGATAGAACAAAATGGTTTTCAAAATGTACCCGTTTGGGCAAGTGATGGGAGAAATGACTACAGTATACGGTAGATTTACTATCCCCTTTTCACATGACATAGATATCTCCAAATCGCCCAAAACGGTAATAGAGCAACAGAGAACTAAGCTAGCGATGTGGTTCCGGGTACCGCGGGTTGAGAATATTTGTTCAAATTTCAGAAAACAGAGGGTTACTAAATGGGACGTCTAAACAATTATTTTTACTTCTGAGACCTTCCAGTTCAGGGCCATCTGCCGAAGTGGCTGTATGCGTGGGGACTTACCGTGCTAATGACCTCACGTTCTGCCTGGTTTGTTAGTGTCATGAAAAGAAACATTTCCATGTATAATTATATATAATGCGCGGGTTACTACTCACACGAGCCGACCTAAATGTGGTTCTATATTATTCGAAAATGGTTGATTATCAATCGTTCCATCCAATCACGGCTTAGGCCTGTAGATCGATAATGTGTCTCTTAATTGCAAGAAAAGCAAGAAAATGGACCCAAATAGTGAAATGGTAATTGGCTAATAGGCTAACTTGTGTGTGTGTGTGTTTTTTTTTTTTGGGGGGGGGGTTCTGTGTTTGTGTGTGTGGGTGGGGGTGGGTGGTGTGTGTATGTGTGTGTGTGTATATATTTTCTTTTTTCTTTTCTTTAATTGTTTAACTTTTAAAAAATGTATATTATTATTATTATTATTGGTTTTGTTTTGTTTTCTTTTCTTTCCATCCGCGACCTGCGTCATGAATTCATGAGTTGAATTCCTTAAAATCAAACCAGCAGGACAGAAAATGAAGAAGCATTATCAAAGACACGGTTTTATAAGTTTGCCCCCCCCCCCCACCCCCCAAATTCCAAACAGAATAGGAAAACAAAACACAAGATTTAATCATAATATAATAACGTTTAACCCCACGGTTACGATTGAAGGATTTTACAAAATCTTTAGAAACTTTTATCTCTGTCTTATGTTAGTTTGGCCAGTCCAGAGGCAAAGTCGGAGTACAAATCACAATGGGACATCTATTCTGGCTCACTGCAGATAAGAAAGATGTCCGACTCTAACACATGAGAGACACCAAAATAAACTGATGGAGACATCTACAGTGAGGATGTTGAAATTTCGTCATACCTTACCATTGAAAAACAAGGAATAAATAATTATTTAGATGAGTGACTAATGACAAAGCGGCCACCTCTCTGAGGCAGCAAGGTATATTTGTTTCACACAGGCGTTTTTCTGTTACTGGCTGGAGAAAAGGATGGGTCGAGTTAGGCTTTCAGTAAGGATTTAGTAATAGCTGGGAGTTATATGTAAAACGCTAGACTGTATAGTTTTATTAATCAAGTACAAAGATGATATGTATGATCTCACCCTTACATAAAACACCCCGCTCGTGTTCACCTTCATTGCCGAAATCTTTATATTTATGAGATTTTTACAAATCGATGTCGGAATTCCTAAACACATGGTAAAGATGCAAAGAGTGTAACGAATCATAAATAAAACACAGGAAGTGCTGGCGGGGACGGCAAAGGGCTTTTGTACTGGAGCTATTTTAAAATCTGTTTTCATAGGTACTTGCAAATTGTACCTGGCTCTTCGGCAGTTTTCTTCTTTTTCCTGGAGGGAAAGGCGAGAGTTAAACACTGGGAGTTCCATGCCCAAGGGATGCCAGCCATATCCTTCGTTTCCTGCAAGGAGCTTATACTCTTATACTCCTTGGTTTTCTGTGATCTCGCCTTAGCCTATGCTTTGCAGTCTGCGTACGGAATAAAGACAAACCAGTCGAATTTATAACTCAGAGCAGACCGTAAAGTGGATATGAAGAAAGGTATTTTTTCTTTTATTACAAAGTTAACATTTAAACCCTGAAAAATGTATGATTTTCTAGATACTGGTCCCAGCAAATCATTTTTTTTCCTCGCCGTAGTTCAAGCTAATCCTCTGTTCATTTTCTTTTTTTCAGTCATTTTAATTTACACGACAAGGGAAACATAGCTCTTCTTTTGAACGACATAAAGTTTCCAAATATTGCTCATGAAATGAATGTAGAAAGTCATAATGTGATCAAGCCGAACACGTGCAGTTTCCTCCTAACTCGCTTGTATGGCTTGCTATTGATAAACTGATCAATCTACGGTCTCACTGGTAGCTGGCATTCCATAGATCAGTCAGTATCCGCCTATAAACTATGATATCATTGTAGTCCGTTACACAAGGAAATCCTAAGTTGCTGTAACACAGAGAGACTCGTATGGTCATTTTTCCTTCTAATTAGCACTTTCCTTACCAGTGTAGCAAACTTGATATTGCAATCTGAGACCAGCCATAAAATGAATTTAAAAAAGAAAAAAAAAAAGTTTGGCTTCCTAATACGAATACACACAAAACAACAACAACAACAACAACATACAAACAACCAACAAACCATAAGCCCATCATCCTTCAAAGCTGAAAAAATAAAAACATAAAAAATCGGTGCACTCAGCTTAATAAGTGTATCCACCCATGGTTGGAATACAGCGCTCTTAAGTTTTCAGCTTGCAAAATGTATCGTATTTCAATGGAACATCCTACTTTACGCTTTCAGGTTAGTAGGTTAGTAATATTGTTAGAGAATGGTGACATCACACGAACTGTCAGATCCAGTTAAGAGGTTAATTAATGCTAAGGAAGATATGAATGAATCTGACGTCAGCGGTACCTTTCACACTAATCAGATTTCTGGGAATTCCCTTTCCGGGACAGGAAAGAGAGGTAGATAACACAGTGTAGATGTACACAGCCAATAATTCCATTAATAAATCTCTTATCTTCGCACTACCTACCGAGAATGGAACTGGGGCTTTAAGATGAACGGCTGCCCAGTATTGATTTATGTTATGTGTTTATTAGTATAGGCTAAATTAATAATCTGCCATTTAAACCCACATGGTTCTCAGTCATGTCTACAAGAAATTATATGTCTGGGCAGTATAACACAACCAGGTTTCAGCGATCATGTTTGTATGCCATGGTATGAGTATGTATGTATGCTGTTACTTCTTTTTGTACTGACTCATATTCTGTGTAAATGGCTTAAAACACTTTGGTTCCCATCTGATATAACCAAATGTCAACGAAATAAAAGAAGACAGAGGAGGGGAAAAGCAACAAGAGAGAGAAGAAAGAGACAGAAGAGGAGAAGAAGATGAACATGATGATTCGTGAATATATACATGGCTAATCCACTCAACGTAATTTTCGGATGAAAAGGTGTAGCCAAAGCATTATACACTGAGCGTTGGAACTTGGTGCATTTTCATAAATATGATGTCCCATTGTATTCGTATGATCATGCAGATGTCGATAGATTTAGACAAATATAGATCTTCAGATATCTACCGTTTACACATTATGTATGTATTAACGTGTTCGAGAATTTAAAGAAAACGACTCTTGTTAGATGTCATCACTATAAATCTTATTAACGATATAAAACAACGAGAACGACAACAAAGATCACACCTTCACCAACAATGGCAACTTTTGCACACCATAACAACAAACAATACAGACAGAACTGACGTCAACTTAAAACAGCATCAGTAACTGCCACCACAATGGCAATGCACGGATCAAAGTATCACCTGTAAAAACAAGGCAGTTAGTATAACAACGAAGTCACGGATAGCAATAGCAGTTTTAACAGCAACAACAACAACAACAACAACACAACAACAACAACAACAACAATACAACAACAACAACAAAGCTCGCCTATTTCTTCATGTTAGTATAACTAGTTGTTTCCGGTACGTTCTTTGAGAAATGGACAAGGATCTCCACTTGGATTATTATAGAACAGAAAAACAATCTGGTCAAGAAGTCCCATCGATGAGTCACGGCAGAAAACCATTAAAGATCCACCCCCGCCCCTTTTTTTTTGGGGGGGGGGGGATTCAATTTCGACGTTCAGATTAGACCGTAGATCAGATTACTGTAAGATCTGCTATCTTGTTTATTTTAGGAGGTCCTGAAGAGACGGGTTTCAGACTCAACCTCAGTTATGAACTAATGGACCCTAGTTCCGTTTATGCTTTCCCAAGTTTCGTTGACTCGTCAGTTCAGACTGATGGTCAAATGAACAGAGTGCCTGGCAAATAGACCAATGGGTGGTCGTTCTATCTGGCCACATTTCTTTCCTTTGAGAGACAC
>JBCAUA010016569.1:0-2500 GCA_038406235.1 Peronia verruculata | reverse complement strand
GTAAGAAAAAATATGACGTACTTCCGGGGTCGCGTTTTCTCCCCTAAGTTTTGCGTTCAATACTAGTGTTGTGGGATTTCGTGGTGTTTATTTTCAGTAGGGGGTACAAACAATCCGCCGGGAATTTCCAGATCTCTGCCTAGTCGAACATGAACTATTAAAAGAGAATGGGATGAAAGTTATAATCGAGCTGAACAGTATTAGGGTTTACTCTGTTTAATTTTTATATCTTGCGATTTTTGCACCCCAACTCTTCCAGGCAGAGCAAAACGCTAACGAGATAGAACTAGTTTTTTTTTGTTTGGTTTGTGTCGGGGTTTAATGGTACATCAGCACGATAACGTGCCGTTAAACCCCAACATAAACCAAACCAAAAACTAGTTCTATTTCGTTAGCGTTTTGCTCTTCCTGGAAAAGTTGGGTAGAACTAAATAAACACCTGTGTTTCCAGGAAGACATCACATTATAAATGGTTTGAAAAATAGACACAATATGGGAAAAAGATGAGGACGTTTAACTTATTGTGAGGGTCATCGTTCGGGGAACAAAAATAATAATAAAAAATAACAATAATGTTCTGGTCATGGTTTGTTTTCTGAGTGTCATTATCATAGCACTTGCATATTTCCCATCTGCCGTTGTTATTATTATAATTATTATTATTTTAATAGAGAAAATAACAAGAAACAAACTAAACAATAAATTTTTAAAAAAAAATGAAAAATGAAATCCATGTTTAACAAAAATTCTGTTAGAAACGTGAAAACATCGAGAGTAACCGAAAATTCAAAGTTTTGACCTGATATTTTTTTTTTTTTTATTTTACTTTAAAAAAAAGACAAAAATCTCTGTCTATATGTATTTATTATTTTATTTTCCCCGAAAACCGCAAAAATCAAAAGTAAAACTGAAATAAAGTTGTGAAAAAGAAAAAGAGAACAGACAGGAGGTTTATACAACAGAAAATAGGGCTCACAGATAACAGATAATAATCTTTAGCATTTACACAGCTGGAAAATTGCCCTTCCCTCGCTCCAAATACCCACCTCCCTCCCCCCCCCGGTCTGTGTGTTTGACTATGATTGTTGTTCCTAGTCAAAGTTTGTCGCATGTTTTCCAGTACCACCAGTCCTACGCCTACACCTACGCTGGCCCATGTTTTCAAGCAGGTCGCCTCCGTGATTCTCAGTCTTTCAGTTCTTCTGTCCCCTGCTTCATCACAACAACCGCCCCCCCCTCTCCCCCCAGATGGTTGATAGACGTCTATAGAACGGATCGTGATGCCCAGCTTCAAATTTATTACAGCTCCATCTTCTTTCGGTCTTTAGCCCTCAACTGGTCCTGACGTTAACCCTTTTAGTAATGTTTCATCTTCCTCTTACATTTCTCACGTTTTGTGTGATCCTCCCAATATCTCATTCCGCCCATGTAGTTCATAATTACAAGCAAACGTTTTTCCTGCCAGTGCTCTCCTTCTTCATTTCTCATTATTCCACACCCCCCTCTCCCCAACCCCTCCCTTGGCTCGGTCTCCGTTCCCTCTACTCCCTCCTCCCCCTCCCCTTGTTCTTCCAAAGCAATCACATTTTGCTTGACCTCAGCTCATGATTTTCATAGTAGCCATTGTTTCTGACCAGGCTTGTTATTTCTCTTTGCCTGGCACGCTGTACAAGCAACATAGAGAAGGAACAAACGACTTTTACGATCTTTGTTTGAAATGTAAAAAGAAAAGTCAATTAAACATTCTACAAGGAAACTGACTTCTTCATATCGTGATATTTAAAAATAAATAAATATATAAATAGATAAATAACTAAAAATTGTGATAAGTTTTTCAAACGACAAAGAGAAAATTGAGTTTTTCCTTCTTTACACTGCTTCTTCTATAACCCTTTGGTCTGGTAAAGGGAAGTAATAACGCTGGTCAAAAACAATCCCCAGCAACAATTATCAGAGAAGTGGCTGGACATCTCTCTTATTTATCACCATCCAACAGTCTGTCTTTCTCTCACTGCAGTCATCTAACTTCCCTCTCTCCCTTCTGTCACAGGTCTTACCTGCATAATATCTGCCTCTCTGTCCTCATAACCCAGTAGTCTTTTTATAAATAGAATATTTCGCCCCCCCCCCCTTCCATTCCTCCCTCCCTCTCCCTCTTCCTTTCCTCCACGTTCTCACCACAATAGCTATTCACTCTCTCCCCTCCCTCCCCTCCCCTCCCTCGTCCTCCACCAAACCCGCCTCTTCCTGCGATTGCACTCATGTTCGTGCATGATCTTCCTAACGTCTTTCTTCATTTATGACCATCAGACTTTCTATAGCCAATTGTTAGGCTCGCTCATCTTTCTATATCTTTACCAACTATACTCGTCATCCCCCTCACCTGCCCCCCCCCCCAAAAAAAAAATCCACACTTGCTCCAGTTCTAATGACTCTTTTGCCAATGTCTCTATTCAGTGACTCTGTTGTTCATGTTGTATATAAACTAATACTTTCTCTC
>JBCAUA010016558.1:0-12896 GCA_038406235.1 Peronia verruculata | reverse complement strand
ATCAAAGACTACAAAGATAAAAGTTGAGGGCACTGTGAGAGAGAGAGAGAGAGAGAGAGAGAGAGAGAGAGAGAGAGAGAGAGAGAGAGAGAAAAGAAGAGCCATCTGACATTTAAGAATCGATTTTTTTTTTGTTGTGTTGATGTTATGCTATTTTTATCTAGAGACAGGTCAGACATGACGGTTTAGACGGTATAAATAGTAAATAGACTCCTAAAAACCACCTCACCCATCCCCCGCTACATTACAACATGCACAACCAGTCAACTCAGTCTGAACTATCTCAGTCAACATACCCCGCCCCCTCCCATCCCTCTCCTGCCCTTCTTCCACCCCCCTCCCTCTCTAACACACACATACTTCATACTTATATGACATCGACCCACAAATACAATCACATCAAAATAATTTCTATTTCGCTTCCCTTCACCACACTTATCTCTTGGTCCAGACAACCGTTGGAGCACCAAGGATGATCGGACAACCACTTTTCTCCACCCTTCTCTATTTTCAGGCTTTCGAATGGCTTCACCCAACTTTAAACCTGTCCATTCCGTTATTTTGTCTTCCCATCTCTTTTTCTCTCTGCCTCTTCTTCTCCCTCAATGTGCAGTGCCCTGGGGATCTCTTTGCAAGTCCTGTTGATCTTGTTATGTGCCCATACCACCTGAGTTGGCTTTCTTCACAGTGGTGAGAAGCTCTTCATAGGCCCCAAAGCCACGCCTGATTTCTGCTACATAACCACAAACTTACTGACAGTCACACACTTCACGTTCACAAACACATATTATATCTACCAAAACATAGCATCGATACCCACAATCATACATCCTTCCTCTTCTGACAAAGAGTCGCATATGCTTGGGCCTATCGAAGTCAAATTCGGTTTCTGTCAGATTCGAATGCCCGACATTAGGACGTATTTTCGATCTGGGTTCCGGGTCTATATCCTGTGAAAACAGCAGCAACAACAACAACCGGGATGGGGGAGAATTTAAAAACTTTTGTTCCATAAATGAATACGTCTTCTACCAAGTAACAAACTGAACCGCTTTTTTGTTTGTTTCTTTCTCTTCTGTAAAATTTGATTGGCTGCATAATGCGACGTGAAGTCAGAAGAAGGCACAATTACTGGCACACAACAAACGCATACCACCTAGGTACCCATTTTAATTCCATGCCAACATACCGTCCCACAAAAACAACTAAACCCTCAGACCATACGCACGTACAAACTGCGACATGTCTTATCTAACATTACATGATCACCTAACTACCAACCAACAATGACAAATGATGGGCACAGGCAGAGCAAACTGCTCACTGTTATTGCCCCTGTCTTACGCTGTCTCGCTCACCCAAAGCTAATCTGTCATCGCCGATGCCTATGCATAATTCAGATTGCAAATCGCCAAGCCTGGACAATACAGATAGGGGAACTGTATGCATTTCCTTTCTTGCCAGTCCTGTTCAGTTTAGGGCGTCCTGAACAGATAGGAGTGGAATCCCAGACAAATTTGTGATTTCCAGGGACTGGGTTCATATGCGTCTCATTTTCTACAATGTATATTATAGCCAAGCTTAAATTCCACTGAGATGGGAGAATGGCATGGTACGCTGTAATCCTTCACTGGAGGGTGAAAGCCAAACAAAAAATGTGTACATCTCAGGTTGCATGCTGTACTACCCGCCCTCTCTCACTGCTGATTCCGAGCCAGTTATCTCATTCCCTCCCTCCATCCATCCATCCATCGACCCACTTCGGTGTCTACCACTTCCCGTAGACCCCCTCCTTCAGGCAGCTATTTCCATTCCCAAAGGCCACACGCTGAGCACATGATCTGAAAAGCAGTTCTCCCGACAGGAGAGCGGATGTCCACTTCAAGATAATGCAACTGTTCTATTAAAAACTCTTGGCAGACAGACAGACAGACAAACTCAGTGCATAATATCTGGCGGAGAAGAACTGAGAACTTCGCTCTGCACGATGGTATACGTTGTTATTGTTGGCTCCTCGTATCACCTAAAGATTCAAAATACCACATAATAATATCATTAGCCCATGTCTGACGGTATGTTAGTACATTGCCAGGTACTTGAAATTTCGGCAGTTATGTCTGTCAGACTAATAAAACAAAACAAAAATAACAACAAAAATAAACGAAACCGACATGGAGATAGGCTACGAGACAAGACAGGCAAACAACGGAAACGGCAGACAGACGGACAGACAGACAGACAGACAGACCAAACAGACAGGCAGATAGAAGGTCGAAAAAAAAACCGGGCAGATGGAGAGACGGACACGTGAGACAAAAACAGATAGACAGACGGACATACTGACAGGCGATGATAAAAGATCGACAGACGGGAGGACACATAGACAAAGAGACAAGCAGATGAACAGACAAAAAGGACAGATGAAGTGGCTCGTAAACTACCCCATGTCCCGAAAAGGCAAAAACACAGCTCATCACTGACCGACTCAATCCATAAGTAACCCGGACACCTGAAGAAGCCATAACGTGAAGACAATTTTCCTTTTCCGCCATGTAGCTATCGTCAGAACTATAAGGATTTCCTCTGTTTAAGAAACATCAATGAAAATGGTAACTATTTTAGAGCTGGATTGCTTCGATTTGAAACAGTGGATGATTCTCTATAGAGGCTTTGTGTTTGTGTTTGCGTTGGGGTTTAAAGACACATCAGCACGATCACGGCTATGCTGTGCCAAACATGGTAAGATACGTTTATACGTCAAGAAGAAGAGAGGAAAGAGAGTGGGCCAGAAAACAGGAGCAAGGAGAGAGAGAGAGAGAGAGAGAGAAAGAGAGAGAGAGAGAGAGAGAGAAGAGATGTCATCACTGGAACGTCGAGGAAGGCATCCCAAGGGAGATTTCCCACAGAAGGCAGATTTTCACCGCCTGTAGGGGGGAGTAAAGAACCTACTTATATACCCTGGGTCCCCGTGGGGCTCTCTAGGATCTATGGTGGAGTTGGCAGTTACTGAGCGCTGTTGTAACAGGTGGCTGAATGTGCGCAGTGGATGAGTTACTGGGGCGGTGGTTAAAGGCAGCGCGTTCTTCCATTCATTTTCCCCACTGGCTGGCACTATAGTTGACCCGGTCATGACCTCAATCTCTCCTTGAGCCGGTTACTGGTACATGACTGTCTTAAGTGCGTTACTTCACACGCCGGTCAGAGGTCATTGACCCTCGCTGGACGGATACACAGACAGGCTGGCAGACAGACTGACAGACAGACACGGCGACAGACGGACGGAGAGACACGCAGACAGACAGACAGAGAGACACGCAGACAGACAGACAGACAGATATCCTGACAGTCACGCCGATTGACAGTCACTGTCTCATACAGACATGTCATTGTCTAGAACATGATGATGATTATGTAATCTGACGCTTTTCACAGTGGAAAAAAACAAAGTTACTTCTATTATTTACTGATGATTTATTTATTATTTATAATTTATTTAGTTATTTTTGGTATGAAGTAACTTATTATCCTGTCAACGGTATTTCTTATGCTCTTCAGGACAACATTTGTAAGTAACAGGGATAATGAAGGTAGTGGTAGTCTGATATATCAGTCTCTGCGCCGTATTCCTCCGCTCCCTTCCCCCGCCTACCTCCCCCCCCCCACCCCCTCCCTCCTGGAAGTTCGGAGGCCCAAGAGTTCATCACATTCCCAGCTGCTCAGACCAAAGTTTATAATTACTCCCCACCACCCCCAGTTTTCTTTGTCCACAGTTCATTTGCTCACAATTTCCCCGGCTCGATACACCCAGTGCGTGTGAGAGTGTGCGCGTGGGTGGACGCACGTGAAATGTCAATATGTGAGCATGCTGGTCACGAGTGACCCAGGCCGTTGCCGTCTCTGACAAGACATCATCCGCAAACTTCATCCTGGCTCCTTCCGAATTGACAGACAATTAAAAAAAAAAAGTAGGTCTAGTACGGGTCATCTCTCCTGGGACTGCCGTTGTGACCAGTAATCGGCCCGCTTGAGAGTGGTCAGTGACCTCGAATGACCGCTTCACCATGGCCAGAATGACGAGGGTCACAAACATATTCGAACACGCTTTAAACACCGAGAGGTAGAATTGCCATTTGTAGAAACACCACACAGCAGAAAGATAGCAATAGGTTCATTATAAAGGTTATATAGTATAAAATATATGTAATACATAATATACATTAAATAATGATTGATTTCAAAATAACCTATAAGTTAGGCCCTTGATAGGATAAGAAACATGACATGAAGTTAGCGCAACAGCACTTATGATTTCTTTTTTATGTCCTTTTTCTCCCACCACATTGTATCCTTCTCCCCTCTCTGACTCCCCACTAACATCCCCAGTGACAGCATTGTCTCTAAAATGCCAGACTAAGGTAGATTACACCACCACACCAGTACTTTACTGACATACTTCAAAGCTGATGGTATACATATTTATTGAACGACTATTTCATAAACAACAGATCCGAGTTGTGCGTCCAGTCATAAAATTCCGAAATTGTGTCGTAGGAGCGGCCTTTTGTGAGCAATTTGCTAAACTACCCTTGTTGTTGGGCTGTTGGTGGCTTGCAGGACCAGGTACCAGATCCAAAGGACCGTGTTAGGTAACTCACTGCAACGTTTCACCCGAGGACTTACCAACATATCGCCCACTGTGACCTAGTTCCCAATGATAGCTGAAACCCGACTGTAAACAAAGGGACAAAGTATCGGACTTTTTAAACTGAAATTCGTTGAAGTTTCCTCAATTGTTCTTCTTGGCCTTTCTGATATGACATGTATTGCTACGATAAGCTGCACAATATAGTGTGACTCATACTTTCATGGACAGATTAAAAAGGGTAAGAGATTTTCACAAGAGGATAGATTAGTTTTATCATTTAGTATTATACAATATTACACCTTTGACTACCAAAACTACAAGACATCAATCCAAATATTGAGATTTGACTGGTACAATTCCCGTAACAACAAACAGAAATACTGCTAGTAATAAAGACAAATGGATCTGAACAGTTGGCAAAAAGTTATTGATTTCAGTATATAGGTAGAAGAGACAATGATTTCACCATACACGTATGATTATCCTGATAGTGAACGCGTTTAAGAAATGAACCATTTGCCACTTTCGGAGCAAATCTATTTCTGACAAGACTGTCTCCTCGTGTGGCTCTACGGCCGTACAAACTGGACACTTATTGACCTCAGCCGTACACAGACATAGGTTCAAATGCACGTACATGAGGAAGAGCCAAACCTCACACCAGGCACGTCCGCCACGTCCATCACTCACAGATTTCCATGGGCACAGTTTCATTTTCCACAGCCAGGCTGTTGCTGTTGCCGACAGCTGACATCTCCACATGTTCCCGGTTAGTGGTCGGCAAAGCTAATATCCCAGGCCGGCCCCCTCACTTGACCTCGTCAACAAAGCTCCAGTATCTTGACAGCTTCCCTCACTCTGTGGCCGCCTGTTGGTGTTTTTCAATTTAATGTCGAGTTATGCGAGCTAACTCCGCCAGCCAAAGTTTTCTGCCAATGCGGTACTGCAGTTAACGTACTGATCGATAGCGTAAATGTGATCACTAAAGAGCTACCAACATAGGTAGCGTGACGTCACAAATCAGGTCCCGTCCAGCCCCAACATTTCACAGAAACTATCATACCCAATGATAAGGGCTTCCAATATCATATTTTCCCCCTCTTTTTCACTGATGATTTCCGAGAATAAAAACAAAATAGATAGATAGATAGATAAATAGATAGATAGATGACAGACAGAGAGACAGACAGACAGACAGACACTCAGATAGATAGATAGATAGATAGATAGATAGATAGATAGATAATGAAAATGATATCTTAAAAAGACGCATAGCTCGGACTGACATGAGAGAATGCAAGTTTTCAGCTCTGTAATCTGATTACATCAAGTATCACACTATATTACAATGTTCACTCAATTCGGGAAGGAAAGAAATAAAAGTTATTACACGGCATTTTAAGGAATTGATCGCTGTGAACCAACTTCTAATTTTCCACTATCTGGTTGACGTTTGTGTTGAATGTTTCAAACCACAAAGGCAGTGTAATGTAGCACAGCCTAATCAACTGACGTAGAACGGTTTCAAATAAAAAAATGTGATGTTAATACCGGAAATGTACTAAAACCATCTACAAAATGATTTAAACTGTTTTGCTCGGAATGATATGACTGCATAGCTTTGTTAAAAAAAAAAAAAAGAAAAAAAGGGGGGGGGGTGGATGGGGGTGATATTGATAGAGACACAAGGTATCTCTCTCCCAGCTCCATCTTCAGATAGCCTACCACGATTGTACAATGTTCTGTCAGAGAGACCAGAGCTGACGCACATGGCGTGGCTCTCACACGATGAAGATTTGCTTGGAATATGAGAAAGATGTCGATAATGGGAGCATAAAGATGTTCTTATTTTCAGTGAGGCGGAGAATCACATCTGGTAAGGTCAATTTAGCCTGATTAAAAACAAACGAATTCTGACAGCGTCAGTCACCGAGTCCGCTCTGGCATAGCTTGGATGTTTCTGCTATATCACTGGGGCAATAAAACTTCACTTTGAACATAACAACCCATCGATCGACCAAGTTCCGGCTGCCATATTGACGAGATGCATGGAGTACAAACATGCGCTGTAATTTCGTGACTAACATTTGATCTTTTGAAATTCTTGAATGGAAATTCTCTATCTCTATCTGTCCATCCGTCCGTCCGTCCGTCCATCCAATCACCCATCCATCCATCCATCTGTCTGTCCGTTCGTGCATCTGTCTATCACACCATCTAGCCATCCTCCAGCAGGAGAATATCCAACTATGGACCTAACCAGAACATATAACAGGTACACATTATACATTTGCAAAAACCACTGACATCAAGAACAAGACAAATCAAAATGCATTACGAACGCACAAAAATGCAAACAGCCCCAAAGTGGCAAAGCCATCTAAAGATCTCTTCATGACTGCAATTTATGAATTCGAGCTAGAAAAGAGAAGACCGCGAGAGGCGGAGGTGAGTGAGAGGGCGAGAGGCGGGGGCGGGAGAGAGGGGGTGGCACATGCAGGGATTCTAGAGAGGCGTGGGACATTATGTAGTAAGAAAGACCAGCCGAGTTCCACACCTCAGAAATTGCCTCCGTCATCACTGATGCACATCCACTGGTGTAGCCTGTGTTTGCTCACTCTAAGAATTGGAGATGGTTCTGAACAGTCTCGTTACTTCCCTTTAGTGCAATGCCTGTATCAGGCCATGTATCTCCCACAGCAGCCTATACAGCCATGACAAGAAATCCTCCCCTAGGCCTTGTGGGTAAATCCATGGTCAGCTATGACCGAAGGAAGCCATCCATGCATCTATTACTTCCCTTTGCCTGACAAAAGAGGTATTGAGCAAGCAGTGTAAAGGGGAGAGAAACTCTTTATTTCCTATCATTCGCAAGACTGATCACTAAAAAATCTGATAAAATGACAATAATAATAAGAAAACATTCTCTTTACTCCATATTGTTGGCGGGAATTGTTCATGGCGTATGTTTCAAGCAAAGGGCCAAAAGTGATTGTTTTCCCCGTCTTTACATTGTTTGTTCAATCCCTCTTTTGTCTGGTGAAGCAAAGTAATGAGAAATCGTTTCGCACATTACTTGCCCCTCCCCCAGAAGAGGGAATCGTGTAAGAGGAAATCATCTTGACCAGCCCTATTGCTTCCCTTTCCCAGACACCACAGGCATTACACAAGCAAAACAAAGACGAAAAAATCTCTTTACATCTTGTCATTCGAAAGACTGATAAAAAAAAAAAAAGAACACATTCTCTATACAACATATATTTAAAAAAAAAAAAAAATTAAAAATTCATGTCTGTTTCAAGTGATTTTTCCGCCCTTTTTGCACCATGTGTTCAATCCCTCTTTTGTCTGGTAAAGTGAAGTTCCAGGCCCGGGGAGTACAACCAGCTCCCATTGTCCCACTAATGACGACATACAACTTGCCGATGTGTCAAGTCCAGGAAAATCAAATCAATAAAGATTTGACCCCCTATGGGCACAGACTGGGCCCTGAGCTTTTCTAGCCGTTCCGTTTATGAAAAACAAGCAAAGAGCGAACAGAGGGTTTTTACTAAGAGAGAACCGTAGAAAGACAACTGCCCGGCGTATGAAAGGGAAAACTGATGACAATTCGACACATGTCTAGAATTGCCCCCCCCCCCTCCCTCCCGTGCGAGTACAAGAGGCAGCGGGGAAAAAATACATTCTGGTTGAAAAGAGGAAGATCGGATATTTTTCAACGTTAAGGGCAAGTAAAGCGAATGGCGAATGCACATTTCAAATATTAAATCTTGCAAGTATCCTGATATTTCTAATGGAGTCGACAGAATCGTAAATGAGGTATATCCCTTCTGGCGAAGAATGCCCACACTCGTTGACCTCGCTATCAAAAATTTTCCTACACTTTTGGAAAACGACAGCAACAACGATGGCAAACTTCCACTCTGTCATTCGTGTAGAGAATCTATCAAAAGCTAGCCATTAAAATTTAATCTTACGATTAAGATCGCTAAAGCCAAGTCTAAACGCGTCATCCCCGTCATTAAATGTCTTCAAGTATGACCATTTTTATTTTGACATCTTCATCTTTGGTTGTTTTCTCATTTTCCTCAATTCTTTCACACCCACTCTCAGACAGCCCCCCCCCCTTCCCCACCCCCATGGCTTCCCCATCAGTACCCCCCCCCCCTTTCCCCTCTCTTCTCAGAGGACAAGTTTGAGCAGATAGGCTGAGACAGGACATCTCCCAGCGGTACAACCTGTGTTTGCCCGGACCTCACTGTGCCAAGTTCCCCGGACTATGGGAGTGATGAGAGATGGCAGAGCCAGCCAAAGTCAAAACGCAATCCCTGTGCACGCTCACACAATTGTTGTCAACATACACAGGAGGATATAAAACTAACAAACAGACGAACGTGCGAATAGAGCAGATAACACATGCACACAGACATATACCCACACAAACACACACTCACATACATAATTATTATACTCTTACTTGGACATACACAACTAATAAACGAATGAAAACACTAACAACAAAGAACGTGTCATCACATAAACATATACTACACACAGGACACACATGTATACATGATACAATATAAACAGAATATACACTTTGAATACGCCGGATACACATCGATGATACACCTAATCACATTTCCCCGCGTGTTCATTGTCATCTACACACACGCACGCACGCACACACATCATGGAACTCTGAAACACGCTGACCAAACTGAAAACATACGAGCTAACAGACACACATACGGCCACACACAACAAAAATCACCCACAACGTCTCCGTCCCCCCCCCCCCCCCCATTGTCCAGTAGAGATAGGATTGCCATAGACGAGTGCTCACTCACACAGCGACAGACATCAAAGAACGGAACCGCAGGCACACATGAAATGATGTGAGCGCAAAATAATTTTGAGGCTGGGGGGGGAAAAAAAAAAGAAAAAACTCGTGATAACTGGGTACATAGGCCTATGAGGTATTTCCAGGTCGGTCACATGACCCAGGAACTGATGCTCGCGCGCTGATTTGTGTACATGTTCTGCGCATGTCAGAGAGCTGTTGACCAATTAAAAGCATTTAGACCATACAACCAAAGCCTGGGTTAGAAATATGGTCGTTAAAATCAAAATCAAAACAAATCTGTTTATTGAATCCAAAATAATATGTACTCTTAAATGCAAGGCAAGTACAAAGCAGGAATGTCAATCTGTTTTCATATCTAAGTAGGAAACCTTTTGCCCTCTACCTTTTCCACACCGAATCTAACGGTGACATGTAAAAACTGCAGTATGTTTATTCAAGAAGATTAAAATAAAATAAAATAAAATAAAAAAGGTGAGCAAATTTTTAAAGATCTGATTAGAGCCAAAGAGTTTATTTTCCTACAAGAACAGGAAGTCTGACATCCCCGACAAAACTTAATAATGTGCATGAACTCACTAATGAGGACTCTCAACATGTGGTTGCTTTCATAGAACTCGCACACGTACGGAATGAAAAGTGGGGAAAGTATGGATGCGTCGTGATCCATGTTGGTGACGTAATTCATATCGGCAATGGAGATACAAGGTCAAAACTGACCACATACGAGATGGCAAATGTGGTCGAGTAGTAGTACTTATCTGACCGGCACAATAACGACAGCGGTTCGATGTTCAGTTTGGGATTTTGGAATATGGGCAAATCAAACGGAGAAAGATGGCTCTAGATTCCCAGATTACCAAAACTCCATAGATAGGGGCTGTTTTCGGATACAGGGCCCTCTGCTGGTTCTTCAGTTCTTTACATCTCAAAGTATCGTCAGAAAAGGGAGATGATGGTGGCAATACCAAGGGTATAGAACTGACAATCACAGCCCCAGTTCTGGTGTCCAGTGTGGGAAGATCGCTAGAACAGCTGGCACGTGGAGGTACAAATCTCAGATAAAGGACTGAATTCTCAACATTCAGAGCTGGGGGGATGAGTCAGATGATGAGGTCATTTGTCGATACTTTTCTTTCTTTCCCTTACTCTTATTTCTTTCTCCACTCCTTTCTGTCTTCCTCAGTCTCTCTTCTCCTCTCCCCTCCTTCCCCTCTTCTTCTTCTGCTCTTCTCTCCATTTCCCTCTTTCCCCATCTCTCCTATTTCTCTCTCTCTCTCTCTCTCCTCTCTCTCTCTCTCTAACTCACTTTCTCTTTCTTTTCCTCGCTTGATCTCAACCATCTCTTTGTTTTTCTCCTTCTCAGGGAGAGAGAGAAAGACAAATTGCCTCTATAGGTATAAACACAGCAAGGAAGGGATAAGAGGAGATAACAGAGGAGATCGCATGCCCAATTGGAAACCTGGGTGGGCAAATTGGAAGTAAATTGACAGATAGGCCGGGCACAGTGTTAGACCAATGTCCAGGCTGCCCCATCAGCTGGCACATACATGATAGATAGACAATTAACTGGACGGGGAAAGAGCTAAGCGAGAGGATAGATAGACATACGAAGGGACAGATAGGCACATTCAATATGACACCAATTCAATATCACATACATCCAGGCGTATACAGTCCGACAGACACACAGACAGACGAGCAGGCAGGTAAACCAGCAGTCAGACAAATAGACAGACAAACGGGCATTCAATATGACATACATCCACACACAGACATACAGACAGCCAGACAGTCAAACCAACAGCCAGACACCCTAGAACAAACGACACAAATGAGACAGAGAGAGAGAGAGATGGAGAGAAAGAGAGAGAGATGGAGAGAGAAAGAGAGAGAGAGAGAGTGGGAGAGTTAGAGAGAGAGAAAGAGACAACAAGAAAGCTGGAGCCAGTATGGAACAGACGAAAATCGATCTGACAACCCATAGCCAGGACCCAATACACCACAGACCCCCAGAAAAGCCCAGATGAGACCCAAACTTGACAATGCTATTCCCTTCCATTAGCTGCTGTGCGTGGGGTGACAGGGAGTGGAGGACGAGGGGTGGGGATACGTCAAGGGACGTCACCAGGCAAGATTCGCCACCCATTTGTTTCTAGCAATGATCAACGGTTGGCAAGTCTTGGCTGGCAGCCCATGTTAGAGAAGTCAAAACTTCAAAGTCAAACTTGCCTGTGGAAGGATGGACTACGCCAGGTACAAACGCTCAAATGTGCATAGCATGAAGAGTACACGGCTCGTCAGAATGCGTTCTGATGACTATCGGACTAGAACAAGGTAGGGGATGAAGGAGAAGAAGAGGAAGAAGAAGAAGAAGAAGACGAAGAAGATGCCGAAGAAGAAGATGGTGACGATGATGATGATGATGATGAAGAAGAAGAAGAAGAAGAAGAAGAAAAGGAGGAAGAAGAAGAAGAAGAGGACGAAGAAGATTTCAAGATAATGAAGTCTCAATGAAGAACTAAATGGGCTTGCAAACTTGGCCAGTACCCCTACTTTATTCATTTCTTTGATCACACGGAGTTCTACAGGCTGCTGGTTCTTTCAATGTAGTGGGGGAGTTGATGATAAAAGAGTCCGTCTTAAATTTTGAGATACCTGTACAAATGGCCACAAAAGCGTTAATGCTTAAAAAAAAAAAAAAAAAGTTTTATCAATTTTCTTCGAACACATGGGAGGTTGTTGAGGGGGGTGTCGAGAATTCTTTTGTTTGTGTTTTTTTGGTCCCCGTGGGAAGGAAGTGTAGGCGGACAATACTTGGTAGTCCGGGACTTGAGACTGACGGTAGTCATTTAAACTTGTGGTCATCTGTAGTCAATGCAGGATTAAGTAAGCGACACCAGGTCTCTATCTACTGAGGGCGGGGGTGGGGGGGGGGGGTGGAGGGCAATGGGTTTCTCCTGACAAGGTATTGTCGGGGTCATCCTGACCTATAGCCATTGCCAAATTCCCAGTCCATGATCAATACCAGAAGTGAGGACATCAGAGCTGGTATCGGACGGTCCCACCCGGACCGTCGTGTGGCTTTGATGAGGTCAGTGTGACGTCAATGATTCTCGTATCAAGCGCAGCTATTTTCAGACTCAAAGGTTTACTGGCTCTGGCATACGACTGAAGGATAAAAAATTCTGCAAAAGCCTGTAAAATATCATTAAGGGTGACAATATTTCCAGATACCACTGCTTGGATAACCACTGTGCTAAACTACATGTTGTGCCTAAAGAAAATCAGATTAAATAGAAGAAGTAGAAGCCAAAGAATAAAAAGAGGACAAACAACAACAACAACAACAACAACAACAAAAACAACAACAACAACAAGACCCAC
>JBCAUA010016536.1:0-12897 GCA_038406235.1 Peronia verruculata | reverse complement strand
GTAAAACACAAACTCCCTGTAACTCTAAGAATATGGGAGTTTAAAGTCGTCAAAAAGTCATCAACTTTAATACAAGATGGATTTGAGAACGGGTGTTCAAATAGCCTTGGCAGTGAAAGGGTTAAAAATAATGCACTAAAACTGAAAGATGATCTTCCTCCGTCTAGAAAAAAGGAGAAAAATTAAGTAAAAACTGAATAATTTTGCAGTATTTATTATGTGATAGTTTGGTCAAAGCTGTGTTTAATATGATATTTATTATATGATAGTTTGGTCAAAGCTGTGTTTAATATGATGCTCTTCATAATCTGAAACTGTGCATGTGAAAAACTGAAATGATGATAAATTTAATTGTTTCATGTGTGCAGAGGATATCTTCAGAGACATGTTCCACTGTAGCCTAAATGATGTCATTTCATTCAAAAGAATATATGATTTGCAGTCTTTTGATCAAAATACTCCTATGTGTGACTGTTTATTCTATGCCAAAACATCTTTACCTGCCTCTGTTGTAATGTACAACTTCCCCAGAACTCTTAAAATATGTGATATCTTGGAGTCTTAAACCATAGAAGTGTCTGTCATGGATTTTCTTGCACAATGTCATGGATCCACTAACTTTTGTAAATTTAGGGCAATTCTAAATGAGTAAATGATCCTGAATTTATGGCCTTTCAGCAATAACCCTCAGAGAACTAAAGGAATAGTATGAGGCCAAGAAATGTGCATATATTTCTTTCCTCCTTAGCTATTTATTTTTCATGACAGTCAGCCCATAAAATCAAATGAATGCAATTTTAGAAACAAAAATTACATCATGAGACATTGGCTGTGAATGTGCTTAGTGTGATACAAGACCTATTTCTTTACAGGAGAGCAATGAAAGTGTACAACCTGAAGTTGCAAGAATACTGGGAGGAAAAGTGTCCGGATGATAAAGTGCCCAACATAAATAAGAGGTGATACCGCAGTGCAAGCCTGTAAATTCGAACATAATAGTCCTACTAGTGATCAAGATGAAAACAGACTCTAGGGCCCAGATCTCAGAACATAGTTGTTGGGATCGATCTTGTGAAAAAAATTAACCACATCATGGGTATTTATATAGAGTTTGACGTATCAAAATCTTTTTGAGAAAATTCACAGAATGTTATTGAGTTTCATATTCTCACCAATTAAAGAATAACATGAATTATGAAACAAAGCAACTGGCCATTTGTCCAAAAATCCAGAAAAAAATCATTCTATTTTATGTCATACCAGGTTTTTTAAAAAAGGCATAATTGTAATATTTTATCTCTGAATAAATATCATATAGCATAAATATATATTTTTGAAATTTTTTAAAAGTTGATGAGGGTGAAGAGGTAAACAGGCAGAATTCTAACTGTACATTTTCATGTTTTTAGTCCAATAAACCATTATGAGCTTACTCAAAACTTAGTACATATTCCTCTTCACATCACTAGCCCGTAGTCCTGTTGGACAATAAGGACACTGCTGAGGAACAGCCAGCTATCTTTCACCATTCCTCTCGACATTTCACAGCTCTTGTGCAGGCTCAAATGACAGTCTGGTCCATTTACTGATGCTTTTTATCCCACCTCCATTTCTGATGTCCAATTGTCCTCGCACTTACTGTGCCTTCGAGGATCATCTTCCTCAGACCCCTCGATCTTATATTGTGGCCAAACCAGTCAAGTTTCCTTCTAAGGACGATTGACAAAAGTGATAAGTGTGGACCGATTTTCATTAGTTATGTTATGCCATGGTCCTTGTAGTTGTCTGTAGCATCTCATCTAAAACGCCAAAATTCTAGATCTCTGTTCAGCCTCCATGCTTCACATCCATATAAAGATATAGATAGAGCAAGTGCTCAGGCCAGTTTTACCTTTAATGTTAGTAAAATGGATTTGCTTGATATCAGTGGTTTTAGTTTCGGAGGTGACACTATTGACTATGGGATTCTACATATGATTTCCGATTTTGATCCTTACTCACTGATTATAGATCTCAGATACTCGAGCTTCTTATTGTTTTCCTCCGCTTAGTGTTATTTTGGGTGCTGATCATGATGCATTGTTAATCATCAGTTTCATCTTCTCAGCACTAATTTCCATCCCAAACAACTTTATGGTATCATCAATGTTGCAAGCGAGTTTGGCAAGTTCATGTTCACTACCAGCCAGGGCATTACTATTGTCTGCGAAACAAAGGTTGGAGAGCTTATGCCCTCTGATGCTAATGCTTCCCTCATGACCTTGTTTCTTCTCAACCATTATTCTTTCCAAAAATATATTGAACAGATTTGGTGACAGAATACATCCTTGTCTGGCTCTCACTGAAGTACTGAACCATTTTCAAATGAATCTGATGTAGATTATGGTGCTATCTGCATCTTTATGTAGGTTTTCAGTTAGATTTATGAGTTAATGATTGATGTTTATACATTCTCGTGGTGTCCCACATAGCAGTGCGCCAAACCTGGCCAAACATTTTCTTGATGAACATGTGGTATATGACCTGTTGATGTTGAGAGTATTTTTCCAAAAGCAAACATAAGTTGAAGATCTGTTCCACTGTATTGTACCTTTCTCAAAAGCCAGGTTGTTCTTTAGCTGTTATTTCATCTACTCTCTTCTTCAATCTGTTGAAAATTAGGCCTCCACCGCTCTACGATAGTCCAGTCGCGGGACAGACCAGTCCTAAGTTTGAAACCTATGAACTAGAGTGTAATGTACCGGTACCTCACCTATCGGGACAGGACATTCTTATCCCACTCAGACCCGAGCAGTAGTGAATTACTACAAAATTGGTGGGACATGACTGTCCCGATCCCAGGATATTATTGTTTGTGATATTAGAGAAATATAGCCACCTACCGCATTAGGACAAAAATGTCCACGACTTGGTGGTGCCAGCAACCCAGCTTTCTGTTCCGTCGCTTATTTTTCTCTTCTGCAGCTGCTCAGTTGTTTCTGGTTCATAGATCTATACAGTCTATTATCAAACTCTTGTTATACTGTATCAAAATGGATGTTGATCCAAATTGGGTAGAAAACATTACATCTGCAGTGGAAAGTAAACCGTGTTTATTTAACAACGCTGATAGTGATATTGCGATAGAGAATTAAAGGGGAGGGAGGTTGGGGCCCCAACAGTGATTTTTTCGAATGCTTGAACTAGGGATTTTTTATGCCTCAAATTCAGATTCAGTGTGTCCAAATTAGGGGAAAAGTATGGGAAAATTTTTTGTTTTGCATCTGGTTGCCATAATAATGCCGCCATGTTGGATTTTGTTTTGAAAATTAGCTATTCTTAAGGGGAGGGGCGGGTCCTGAGAGTGATTTTCTAAAGCACTCAATTTAGGCTTTTTAGGCATCATATTTGAATTCAGCATGTCCAAGTTAGAGGAAAAAAAAGTGTAGAAAAATAATCTGGATGGTTGGTTGCCATTGAAATGCCGCAATATTGGATTTTAGGTCCCCAAAATTGGTGATTTTCAAAAGCCTAAGGCTTCGGTGTTTTTCACTGAAATCATCTCAAAGTTTGCACACATATAGTATTCCCTTACCTAAATAGAGTTAAATATCGCTTTTTTGAAATTTGCCATAGTTTTTTTTTTACGAAATTTTGAAATTTGTACATGGCAAGATGGGACTTTTTCTCATTTTTCTCTCACTTCCATAACATTTTCTCAAAAAGTAAACAAAATGTTGCAAATCCAATACTTATTATTATTGTACATGTATGCGGAAAAGATGCAAGCCAATTTTCAAGAAAATCTGTTGGTAAATAAAAAAGTCTTAGGGAAAAGTGTGCTCAAAAAGTAGATTTCGAGATATTGGTGTCCAACGTTTTGACAAGTTTTTCAAGTAGTTCCATGTGACAGGATATGTTCCTTTCACCTCAAAACATTCCAGCTTGATAGACGGGACCTCCCTCTTCTGTCTCCTTCTCTTGCCTGGCTTTTTCTCTTTGCTTCTGCACATTTTCTTATTTTCCTGGGTCTTGGCATTATTGCAAAAAACACAAAAGGAAGCGTATTTGTTGGAATTAGCTCAATGACAGCTCATACGATGTAACTATTGTTATTGTCTATCAGCTGAGTACAAGTAGCCTAGTTTTCAGCTTGGCGGCGCATGACCTATGACCGGATCAAATCATAGTGCTGCCAACCGCGCTTGAGCCAATCACAGAGCCAAAAAAAGCAAGGGCGAGGTTACAGTATCTCATGATGTCGAAGATCGGGAAACTGCTTTCATGGGCCATGTATCACATCCTATATTTTCCAACCTTTGTTTTTCTCTGCTTATATCTTTGTGTACCTGTACTTTTTTCTTAATACATGTATTATGAAGATCCTTTGAAAAAAATTCAGTCTGTGACCATCAAAAATAAGGATTTTCCTCTTTTATATAAACACATACATGTATATCTGTCTAGTATTTATTACATTGCCATAATGTAGATAATTACATATTAAACATTGGCCTTGGCATTTTGTCATCTATATGTATAAACAAAAAAGGAAGTGATTATTCAGGTGCATTGCACATAAAATAAGTAAAACCACCCATGTGTGTCCTCCTCAAGGTGCAAAGTTTTAGTGAGCCACTCTTCTCTTCCATTTGTTCCCAGTGTGTAAAAAAAAAACAACATTACATGGTATGTTCTCATACATTCTGAGTTTCAAATGTGATATATATAGAAATTTACATGAAATAACAAAGAAGCAAACTTGGTAACAACATAAGTACAAATCTAGGAGTTTTACTTATTTAGGCACAATAATTGGTCCTAGAATCTTAGTTTAAATTTTAATCACTGGTGTTCATTCTTTTGACAAGGTTTTGGGACTGTCTCTGTATAGAAAAAATATTAAGTTAAGCTGTTGATATAAGTTGACAGTATGTATGAAACATTGTTATTTTCTTTTTTTTTTTTTTAAATCTTATCTCTTTGTAGTTTACATTCTATGAATATGAATATTTTATATATCAATAAAGAAATATAAATCTATCTTGACCATGCAAAAATTCAAATAAAAGCTATAATAAATAATACAAGCTTACATTTGATACTTTTCTATTGCATACATAAATATCTAAATACCTACATGTGCATACATACGTCACACACACATGCATGCATTCACCCACACATACACACACACACACACTAGACACATACACACTAAAGTTTATTTGAGTTAAATTACAATAGAAATGTACATTTGGCATATGATGTCATGTAATACTTTGTTATTTTTTTTTTTTTTTTACATTTCCTAACATAAGTCTATTTTTTTTTTTTAATAGAATTTGGAAAACTATAATACCAGTCTATGAAACAATAGAATGCCCTAAAAAGAAGTTGCACCTAAATAAGTAAAAACCTAACAGTTTTACTCAAGTGCAATGCACCTGAATAAATGTTGCCAAAACAAAATTATAGGTGATGGTCATGTCTGCAGACATATGTTTGTGCAATGTATGGTAAAGCTAGGATCAGTTTTTATTTTTGGATAGAGGTATTAAAGTATACATTTTCACATTTTGTTTCTATTACGCCTCTCACTCACTCCTGAATGTCTGCTCTTCTTGTATACAATTGTGACTCTCACTTTTATTTTTACTGACAGGACACTATGGAAGAGAGCAAAAAAACATATGAAGATTGATGATGATGAGCAGACAAATCCTCCATCAATCAAGAAATCCAGACCATCCTACTCACAATCTTCTAAACAAACATTTGTCTCATCAGATGAAATACTCCAGCTATCCACTGAGGATGATGAGGAAACAGCCACTTCATCAGTCAGGGGGAAACACAGACCATCTAGATCCAAGTCATCTGCAAAGACCAATTATGATGATGATTATGATGATGATGATGTTGAAGATGTAATCGCTGAGAATGATGAAGAGGCATCATCTTCATCAGTCAAAAAGAAACTCAGACCATCTAGGTCAAAGTCATCCGTGAACACTAATTATGATGATGATTATGATACTAATGATGTTGAAGATATAACTGCTGAGGATGATAAAGAAACCACTACTCCATCAGTCAAAAGGAAACTCAGACCATCTAGGTCAAAGTCATCTGTAAACACTGATTATGATGATGATGATGTTGAAGATATAACTGCTGAGGATGATGAGGAAACAACTTCTCCACCAGTCAAAAGAGAACTCAGACCATCTGAGTCCTCCTCAAATAATGCCACTACATATTGTTCTGAGGAATCTTTGCTGAAGAAAAGGTTTGAAAAATTCCAACAGAATGTGTTACGTGTCACCAAACATTTAGCACCTCAAGTTGAGTTAGATGATGTTGCTGAGGTAGAAAAAGTTTGGGAAGACATGGCTAATGAAGTGGAGAATGTTGAGAGTGATGCCAAGTCTGAATTTAAAAAAGAAACAAACACAGATTGTTTATGTCCACTTTATTTTATGGCAAACATTTGCTCAAGCAGTTGTCCAAAATTATAATTAGAGGGTCTTGTACATAGCTTTGAAGTCTTCTGTTGGGGAAAGAAAGGTGCAAGACTGTAGACCTGGTTATTCATTGGAGGTTGCTGTTCTACCATCAAACTTATACTAAAAATGTAATATATAAAATTATGGATGTTGTCATAATCATTTCTGCAATGGGATCTGTCACTAGCCTTCAAATTCAGTACTGCTGGCCTATATAATCGCTACTGAAGGAAGTCACCTAATAGCTTAATTTATGTGATTATGACCATTCTTACAATGAAATCAGTTGGTAAGTAGCCCATGTACTCCTTGGAGTCCTTACCAAAATCATTACTACTGGTAGTCAGTAAAGTCATAACTGAAATGAAGCTTGTAGCATATATGACTATCTTCAATGAATTGGAATTTACTGTCACTTACATAAATCCTCAGAAATGCATAAGATATAGCTTGAGAACCTCTCTTGGAATTTGGTATCTCTTATAGAAAGTATATCCAGGGTGTTCCAGTATTTGCTGCTCTTTGTCAGAAAGAAATAGATATAATGGGGATTAGCCATATAAACAGGAAAAGTCTCAATGATAGAAGAACAACGATCAGAACACACACACACACACACAAAAAATGTCTATTTATTGTACCCCAAAAATTCTATAGTGCCATAGTCAAAACTTTATTCACTGTTAGTGTTCTAAATTGTATTGAACTGAAACAACTGCTTTCCATTCTTTCTTTCTTTCTATCTTTCTTTCTACTTTTCATTCTCTCTTCTTTGTTTTCTTTCTCTCTACCATTCTTTTTGCTTTCTTATTTTTTAATTTTTTTTCTTTCTGTCATTCTAATTAATTTCTTTCTTTTTTCCTTTCTTTCTTATTTTTCCTCTTTCTCTCTCTGTTTTATTTTTTCTTATTCTTCCTTCCTTTCTTTTCTTTCTTTCTTCTTTCACTCTTTCTTTCGTTCAGTTTTTCAGCAGAAAATATTATGGCAAAGCGATAATTGATTTAACTTTGATAACTAGGCTATCATATCAAATTACTTCAGTGAATATAAATTAGCAGATTTCTGTGCAAAACTTACATCCGCAATGATGCTTTTTAATTCTTGCTCTACATTTTGTGGATAAGGATCTGGTGCTATGCACTGAACAGGAGTATCATAACTACAACATAAATATGTCATATATTATTATATAATAGATATACTTTTTATCTTCCTAGTTCCTGCAACAGTCCTCAGGAGCCATTGGACAAGGATGAGGCATTTCAGAATGCAAAGAAGGGACCAAAGGGGTGAGACTTCTATTGACTGAAAAATAAAACAAAAACAAACAAACAAAAAAACTTGATCATTTCCTTTATCCTAGCTACGCTATCTTGATTTCTTATTACATATAATAACATTAAGATGTAGTTGTTTTTTAGAGAAAGTATTACATGTACATGTATTATCAGCAGCTTTTGAGAATCACTTGAGGTCGGTCAGTCTTTTTTACAGTCAGGTACATTTTTGATTTGATTAAGACTGCCTTGTTCCTTTCATAGATAAGATATATCAAATATATCTATTTAATATAAGTAATAATACCTAAATAAGTAAAAACCTAACAGTTTTACTCAAGTGCAATGCACCTGAATAAATGTTGCCAAAACAAAATTATAGGTGATGGTCATGTCTGCAGACATATGTTTGTGCAATGTATGGTAAAGCTAGGATCAGTTTTTATTTTTGGATAGAGGTATTAAAGTATACATTTTCACATTTTGTTTCTATTACGCCTCTCACTCACTCCTGAATGTCTGCTCTTCTTGTATACAATTGTGACTCTCACTTTTATTTTTACTGACAGGACACTATGGAAGAGAGCAAAAAAACATATGAAGATTGATGATGATGAGCAGACAAATCCTCCATCAATCAAGAAATCCAGACCATCCTACTCACAATCTTCTAAACAAACATTTGTCTCATCAGATGAAATACTCCAGCTATCCACTGAGGATGATGAGGAAACAGCCACTTCATCAGTCAGGGGGAAACACAGACCATCTAGATCCAAGTCATCTGCAAAGACCAATTATGATGATGATTATGATGATGATGATGTTGAAGATGTAATCGCTGAGAATGATGAAGAGGCATCATCTTCATCAGTCAAAAAGAAACTCAGACCATCTAGGTCAAAGTCATCCGTGAACACTAATTATGATGATGATTATGATACTAATGATGTTGAAGATATAACTGCTGAGGATGATAAAGAAACCACTACTCCATCAGTCAAAAGGAAACTCAGACCATCTAGGTCAAAGTCATCTGTAAACACTGATTATGATGATGATGATGTTGAAGATATAACTGCTGAGGATGATGAGGAAACAACTTCTCCACCAGTCAAAAGAGAACTCAGACCATCTGAGTCCTCCTCAAATAATGCCACTACATATTGTTCTGAGGAATCTTTGCTGAAGAAAAGGTTTGAAAAATTCCAACAGAATGTGTTACGTGTCACCAAACATTTAGCACCTCAAGTTGAGTTAGATGATGTTGCTGAGGTAGAAAAAGTTTGGGAAGACATGGCTAATGAAGTGGAGAATGTTGAGAGTGATGCCAAGTCTGAATTTAAAAAAGAAACAAACACAGATTGTTTATGTCCACTTTATTTTATGGCAAACATTTGCTCAAGCAGTTGTCCAAAATTATAATTAGAGGGTCTTGTACATAGCTTTGAAGTCTTCTGTTGGGGAAAGAAAGGTGCAAGACTGTAGACCTGGTTATTCATTGGAGGTTGCTGTTCTACCATCAAACTTATACTAAAAATGTAATATATAAAATTATGGATGTTGTCATAATCATTTCTGCAATGGGATCTGTCACTAGCCTTCAAATTCAGTACTGCTGGCCTATATAATCGCTACTGAAGGAAGTCACCTAATAGCTTAATTTATGTGATTATGACCATTCTTACAATGAAATCAGTTGGTAAGTAGCCCATGTACTCCTTGGAGTCCTTACCAAAATCATTACTACTGGTAGTCAGTAAAGTCATAACTGAAATGAAGCTTGTAGCATATATGACTATCTTCAATGAATTGGAATTTACTGTCACTTACGTAATCTTTTTTGAAGTGAAGTCTGTTGGCAGTCGATATGAATACATATTATATAAGTAGTGTTCATTAGTGATTTGAATGAATGAGTAAAGTTTCCTTTATGGATGCACCTCCAAACTTGCACTGGGTGTTACTGGTGGTCCATAGAATCATTTCCATGATTGCCACAGAATGTTTTAGGACTGCCATAGTGAGAAAGTAACACAATCCTTGTTCTTTTGGCATCTGACAAAACTTAATGATGATGGGGGAAACCATTGAGGTACCCATTCTGCACCAGTATATTTACGTATAAAAAGTCCTATAATTGCACTGATGTTAGGCAACTTTTATTTAAAAAATGAAAACACCTGCCACTTCAATAATTCATCTCTACCAGTTTATCCAGCTCTCTTTGTTATATCTGATTCCAAACCAGTAAATCTGTCAGAACAATGTATTTTGCATTATATTTATAGAACAGTATAGCTTTGGAATAAATAAGTGAAAATCTGTTTACATGAAAATATATGTCTCTCAGCCAGTCAACATGAGACATATGTCGACTTTTCACCATATGGGGTTTTTGTCATCATGTGAAAGCTTATTTTATACCCTTTCAGGTAGTGAACAAAGTTTTGATCTAGCTTTATTCTAGCCAGAGGTATTGCAGTTTAAAGAGACAAAGCCGAATCCCCCCAGCAGTGACCGTAATTCCCAGAAAATCACGGTTAAATGAACAGTTAAACGCATAAATCTGTATATCCACCTCCCAAAAAACCTGATCTTTATGAATCAATATTTAAAAATTGAGAGCAAGACCAATACTGCCTTGTTCAGAAATGAATCCACTTTCGATGTCTGCAATTAAAAAAAATTTGATGTCTGACCCCCCCAATGAAAGCTCGATTTCTTGGTTCAAGCCCAGCAACTTACGTCTCATTTCGACTGGCAGCGAGACATTATATCAAAATTTGAAATCGTTGCTTTTTTTATGGTAAAAATAAAGTGACGTCCCTATGATGCTCTGAGACTGTGTTTTGAAACGTAAATTATGAAAGAGAGAAATACAACTGTACAAGATACAGGCTATTTTGCTTAGTCTTATTTAGTGAGACTTATACTACATGTACGTTCCTACATTTTAGGTGCCCAATCACATAGGTTCGGCTGTCACCTTTTCCTCATACCTGGCATTGGGCACGCTCTAACATGTTGGGTTATCCCACTAGACCATGCTGTCTATCCTCAATCAAATGATCTACCATCTTTTGTTCTCTTTCTTTCATGATGCTTTGTACTTGTATTTTTTTCCACGTAACTCCCCCTTTTTTTTTTTTTAAATGAGATATACTTTTTTTTTTTTTTTCATGCAGCAGAGCTGTTACTGTTTTGAGACTGAGTGTGTGTTTTTTTGTTTCCTTTAATAAACATGAATATGAAAACAAAACTAGAACCCTCTTGTTACCACATGCACATGAATGTTTTTTTTTTTTTTTCTCTCATGTAGCTTTCTTGCAGTGACATGCAAGTATTGATATTCTGAGTCTGACTGGTTTTTTTTTTTGTCTTGTTTCTTTGTTTTTGACATTTCTATTGTAGCACTGGATATGTTGTTTGTTGTTTGTTTGTTGTTGTTTTTTTTCATTTTCTGAAAACGTATATCCCTATAAGTTAAATGAAAGCTTTTACATGTATTTAACTAGTAGAGAAATAGAGTTGTTGTTATATTTGTTGGCTTTCTTTTTTTTTTTTTCATATAGCTTCTAATTATATATTATATTTATCCACACATTTTTCTTTGTAACTACCAGATCTTCAGTTTGACAGTTTTTCTCCATTGCTAACATGTTCATTATATTTTGTTATTTTTGAATGTCATATTTTCTTTTATTGCTTTCCAGTGCATTTGCTTGTCAGTGTTAGTACATATACATACATACACATATAGCCTACATGTGTTGTCCTTTTTTGTGTTTCTTTTTTTTTTTTTTTTAATTTCTACTTTTCCATGTGCTTTTCTTGCATTCGCTAAATATTATGTATTGTGTGTGTGTGATTTTATATATTAACCAAAAAGCAAAAAAAAAAAAAAAAAGATAACGAAGATCAATAAGGGAAGTTGAAAGGGTTGAAAGTTCAATCAAAAGCTCTACGTTTTTTTTATTATTATTATTATTATTATTATTTTAAGCTTTTGAGATTTTGGTGTCAAGTGTTTGAAAAAAAAAATGTGATCTTTTCAGATACCATACTTGAAAAATTGTAGAAAAAACAAAAAAGAACATTTAAAAAAAAAAAAAAAACAGACACTTTATCAAACATCTCTCTTTACAAAATTTACATATGGAATGGTAAAATATGTACACAAAATTACAAGCACATCGGCTAGGAAAGTTCAGAGCCTATTGAAGGTAAAGTTACGCAATATCGCGTAGCAAAATCCAAGATGGCGGACGTTGGCATGGCAACCATGTTTGATTTCAATTTTTTTCGATTGTTTTCCTCTAATTTGAGCAAGCCAAAATCAGTGGTAATTATTAAAATCATCTCCCCTCAGCAGTTTCCAAAATGACTCCCAGCTCCCCCAACCGTACCCGAAATTCGCATAGGTTTTTCGGGCATATGGAATGCTAGATTAACTCTATGCGTGGGCCTATACAGTATGTAAACAATGCTGTATTGTGTGGCTAATGAAGTGTCAGTCACAGGATAGTCGGGCGTTTGTAGGGCTCCTCGTAACGCTGATATTTCTCACTACGCCACTTGATTTTGGGTTTGCCGCTCCGGTTTCAAAATATCGCTATAATAAGTATGCGCACCTCAATAGATAGTCCTTCACAAGGTAATGGAAATTCCATGCCCAAAGATGAAATCCCCTCGAAAATAAGAGAAGAACAGAAATCAAGAGCAACATGGCCCACTCAAGTCGTCTCAAGTGCTCCGAAACTACAATCAAAAGAAACGGTGATCAACAGGAGAATATCAGACAGATGTAGTCTCTTTGTTTATACCATATGGAAAAATAACGCAGTCTCCACCAACCACTTGACCCACTCAACAAGATAGGCACTGGCCAGCGACCAAGCTATTGAGAGCAGAAGTGAACTATAACTGCTGTGAATGAAAGCCAAAGTGGCCTAAATATCTACATTGTATTGTATTCGTTTATATATCATATAGCTTTCTTTTGCTCTTACTGAATGCTACCATTAGATCCCTTATTTATGATATATATATATCGAAAGCTTCCCTCCGGGAGATGTGAGACAAATTCTGGATTTCTTCAATTTCGGCTTATTCTTCAGCTGTCGAAATGT
>JBCAUA010016525.1:0-12897 GCA_038406235.1 Peronia verruculata | reverse complement strand
TCTGCTTAGCTGTCTGTTTCTCTCTCTCTCTTTCTCTCTCTCTCTCTCTCTCTCTCTCTCTCTTTCTCTCAGTGTGATCGGAAGTACACAATAATGACAGCCTTTGTTTTCCTCTTGTGCTATTCTTACCCCCTCACCCCCCCCCCCTTTCATGCCCGCCCCTGATTCTTCTAGATGCTGATTCTCTTTCTATCTTTCTCATACCCTCTCTTCTTTGCCTTCTTTATTCAGTGTTGGTAACGAAAAACCTCACACAAAATTGACTGAAGACAAAACATTTCCACGGCAAGAAACAAACACATTATGCTAAATACAAACATATAAGGACATAAATAAATTCATAAATCAAAAGAAGAAAAAAGAAATAAAAAATGCTACAGTAAAATAACAAATGACCCGCCCCCCCCCCTAAAAAATAGCATTCAAAGACCTTGATAATCTTTGATTCTCTTCTCCTCTCACTCTCTTTCTCTCCATCTCTGTCTCTCTCTCTCTTTTCGTCTTCTTTTTATTCTTCTTCTTTTATTCTTCTTCTTCTTCTTCTTCCTCTTGTTCTTCTTCGTCTTCTTCTCTTTCTTTGTTCAGTGTTGATAACGAAAACTGAAAATAAAACTGAAAGAGGAAGAAACATCCACATGGTCAATAAACAAATACGAAATGTTAAAAATCAACAACAACAAACTCACTAACAACTATGTGAACGAAAACCGAAATACAACACAGAAAACAGAATCCAACGGACATTTTTAACAGATAACAAAAATTAGCATTCAGTAGTTTTGAATGCACACATGTTACCTCCTGTTTTCGCTAAAAATTATTCGATTTTGGATTTCTGTTTTCTTTTAAAAGTGTGGTTTCTGCTGAATAAAAAATGGTATTTAAAAAATTGATATGTCCATTCTAAGGTGTCGGGAGGGTGAGGGTGGTCAAGCAAAGGCTGACTTGCTCCTCTGCCATCCAGTCTCCTGCTCATTTCAGGCTCTTTATTCAGTGATAGATCATCACTATTTCGCCAGGTAAGGGCAACTTACGTAGAGGAGACTTGATTATGATCTCCTTCACCAACATCAGGAGCCCCAGTGCCAGGGGTGGACACTGGAGAATTCTAGACACTGACCGACCATCTATGGCTCCGATCACACCGAGTATCACTGAAAATTGTTCACCAGGGCCTCTGAAGTAGACTTTCCACGGACTAAGTAAAATATGTACACAAAATTACTGGCACGTCGGTTGGAAAAGTTCAGAGCCTATCGAAGGTGAAATTACGCAACATCGCGTAGCAAAATCCAAGATGACGGCCGTTGCCACAGCAACTATGAGTAGTTTCTAATTTTTTCGATTGTGTTCCTCTAATTTGATCATGCCAAATTCGACGGTAATGTTTAAAATTACCCCCCACCCCCCCAAGCGGTTTCCAAAATGACTCCCAGGGCCCGCTCCCTTCAACAGAGGTCATGTTTGCTCAAAGACATAATAACGTCAGGGGGGATTGTTTCTTCACTGGCCTAAATACCTGCTTTTGTGTGTGTGTGTGTGTTTCTTTTTAGCATTCTTTAACCCTTTCCTAACGAACCACAAGCATAGCCTGTATTTCAAACTTCGATGAGCCATCCCATATGAGAGGCACGGCAATGTAAAAGCCCTACATATAATATTAACCATTGGTGCTGCAGTTCTACCTAGGAGCAGGTTATTCTAATTTATGATAGCCACTAAACAGAAGAAAAACCTCACCTGTTGTGGGCTTTCGTATCGAAAGTGTTAAACTGGGCTGTCCACGTACAGTGTGTATTATAGTTACAACAGTGCGCTTGGAGTGTAAATTTGACATTGCCTGTCCAAAGTACCTCTTTGCCGACTACATATACTTTTAAATTGGTCAACGGTATACTAATCGAGTCTTTCATAAAGTGCTGGTATAACATTTACATTCTTCGCATTTATTGTACTTTACGAACCAACAAGTCACTTCCCGTAATAATCAATAGGGTGGCCCATCCTGTCGTGTTGAGAATACTGCCCGTAGCTTGTGAACACATACCGCACAGTTGGACTACCGGCCCTCAGTTATGCGATAATTTGACAGGTCATTTCAGCGCGTGCCATTTCAATGAGTGGTCAAGCCCTACGACGGCCAATAGTCATTCTAGGACTAGGGGTCAGGAACACTCTAGTCCTTTTCCTTCTTTCTCGTACTCTGTCCATTTCTTTATCCCCTCTCTTTATCTCTCTCCCTCTCCCTCTCCTCTTCTCTCTCTCTCTCTCTCTCTCTCTCTCTCTCTCTTCCATCCATTCTCTTATGAGTTGAGTCTTGCCCGTGTCACGTTCACTCTCTTCCCCCTTGCTGTCGCATTATTGTTGTCTTCACATTTTTGTCACTTTCTATTCTTTTTCTGTCTCGTTTTCTCAATTTCTAAACTGCAGAAATTTCTAGCACTGGGTTTTCTTTCTCTCACATTCTTTTGCTGACAAAGGACTGGTTCCAAGCCCTATATAAAGCCAAGAAGAATCCATTGAATGACTTAAGAGTCCCTTCTGTTAAAAAAAAAGTTAAAAGTACCATCCCTTGACCCCCCAAGAGGGGAAATTGTCTTGGCCATTTCAGACCGCGTCGCCGCAGTGCAGCGCCACTGTACTTCCCCTGATATACATCAGGTACCAGTTTTACAGATCAGTGGGCTGAGGAAAATTGTATGTTAAGTATCTTTCCTAAGGATACGACATGCAACTGTTGCGATTCAAACCAGCGACCTCTGCTTCCACAGGCCGCAGCACAAACCACTGAGCTAACACGCCACATTTTAGATGAAGAGTAACGTATAATATCCGTTTACAGTGCATCATCAAATTGTTTAATTTTACCACTGGAAGTTTCGTTCAGCTTGTTTATCCCATGTGCTAACTCGGTGAAACGATTAGCAAGAAATTTGAAATTTTTAAATGACATTTTATTGTCCTCAGTGATATAGGGATAGTCTGTTCCTACTCGGCAAACATTTCACGAGGCTCATGGAAACTTATATATTTGACATCCCAGGCAAAATTCACTTCTAACATAGTTAAAAAAAAAAAAAGAAAGTGATGAATATAACACGTTTATTTATCAGATTATGGTAATTTTTATTTGAAATCTTATTGATGTCATTGCATTACGGAGCTTATGTCCATTTGGCCTTTACCTTCCTGAGTTTCAAAGAGTCCCGCCGACTGTAACAGTCTTGATTCCTCTATCATATATTACAGTCAGCTCTCAGTAATGTCTGCATTTACAACACATACAAACAATATAACAGCAAGTGGACCTCCAATCAACAAACGTCTGTTTCCGTACTTCTTTAAAACCATTTCAACTTATGTGAGCAATTCATTTTTACTACTTTTGAAGGATATCAATCAGTATCTGAAATTCACGTAATGCATACAAATGTAAAATATCCTTGAGGTATTTCCCGCACCATCTAACGACCAATATCACATAATTCAACAAAACATCTGTGTTCAACATCGCCTTTCACAGCCACCCATGGACGGATGCATTAATTTTATCTGATACAAAAAGAGAGAACGAATTTAAAAAAAAAGGTGATAATGAAAAAAATGGGAAAAATATAAAAGAGGACAAGAAAGATGGTGGTGGCGATGAAAGAAGAATCAATTCACATGTGAAAATTTGGCGTATCCATTGAATTCATTTTTTTTTTTTTTTTTAGGTATCTTCATCTTCATGTTTCAGCTATCTCTGTAAGACGATGATAATAATATGATGGTGATAACAATAACTACAGAAATGAAGACGAGCTCAGTGGGAGAAATGTTAATGGAGGTTTGAAAAAAAAACAACACAGTAATAATAATATGACAAAATTTAATGCCTTTCTGTACTAGCACAATAGCATGACTGTCCAGCAATGAAGTGAGTTTGCAGAGACACAACTCCAAGGTATGTATTGACATCTGTATCACCTCTAGCTCCATTTCCGTGCCATTAAGATTTTGTAACGATGGCTGGTCTGTTCACAGAAAAAGCCTTGTCAATCAAAAGCGAAGCGAACATCTATGTGAAATTTGACAGAGTATATTAAAATTCTAAAGAACGTGTCGGTGCAGAGTTGCTCCTGTCTTTTTTTTTGCCCTAAACTCCGTCTGGGTCATTGTAACGTCACCTAAAGAGTTAAACTACACATCTATGCGGAGTGTCTTGGGCGGCTGGAACCTGGTGGAATCTCTTCTTCTCTAGACAGGTTTTGAGTTTGCAGTTTTCCTTCTCTTAGATGACTTGTCGATCAACGCTTATGAATTTCATCTACGGGAGGGGTCTCTAGCATGTGGTGAACTCGAGGTGGTACCCATCAAAACACTTACAAGGCAGATAGTTGCTCAATTTCTGCAATCGCCAAAGTGCCTCACCATCGCACTCAGTGTCAAAATTCGGCCATTTTGGATAAGTCAAAAGTTTTGACTGATACCTAGACAGATACTGTGAGTGTAGCCTTCCTAAAACAGTGTTTTCCGTAACCCTTTAATTATCGGTTGATTCCGCTGGACGTCGGAGTGAGTGAGATAAAGGACATTTTTCAAAGCTAAAATAGTTTAGGCTAGATTGTCAAATAGCGTGAACTCTTTTACAGCAACGATTATTAAACTTCCGTAACTGATTTGGATAGCTTTAAAAACTAGATCTACTTGTAGAACAGATCAGCCTCTTGATACACCTAGCTTTAAAAAGCCAGTACAGTAAAGAATAATCAGACTAAACAAGACGTACATTCATATTCTACACACAGTGACACGCAAGGAATTGCATATAGGTAGACGTTTACTCTCTGGATGAAAGAACATGATCTTGTCACGTTGTCACGTTCTACATACGTCTTCAGCCTCCTGGTGGATGTTATCTCATCTTGGCACATAATACATCTTTTCAAGTAGACCTGACCTACTTTCCATCCTGTTCGGTTTCGGCTGTGACAGTTAGATTTATGGGAATGTACTGTTAGAACTTAGCTTACATATAATTCTAAGTTTTAGATCAGTTCTCACCAAGAACTCATTAGTAATATTCAGCCTAGGATGGCCTAATTAGCGAGAGACAAATATCTTAGGCCTATCTGATAAAGCCTCAGTAAACAAATGAGGAATATTGGAACATCAGTTTAGATTAATCACGTGTTTCACTCATTAGTGGCTAACGGACGAATAATCTCGTTCAACACTGCTTTTAATCACCTGCCTGACAATAAACATTCCAGTCTGATTGTGGCCGTTCTGAATGTTAGAGATTGCGGTTTGTGGACAGAATACATTGCCCTGTTGTTTATTTTAGATTAAACCCTTAAATGGCAAAGGCACTTTTTCTTACTCTCTTTCCTTTCATGCTATTGCCCTAGAAATCTGTTCACACTCTAGAAATGAAGCTAATACTCGTATAATGAAGAGAATAAAGGTAATTTTGTATTTTTCTTCCTCGTTTTAACCCAATATTAATCTTCGAAAACCCAAGCAGCTTTTTAAAGAATTATATTTAATACAAGTCTCAGACAATGTCAATATCAGACACACTAGAATGAAACTATTTACATCGGTAGGATATTGATCACACTAAAAGCTAAACTTGGTGATCATTTCCTCATATTTGCAATGTTGGATTTCAGGGTATTTAAATCCTTGATGTTCAGTATCAATAAGATCCTAAAGGTGAACTTGATTTGAAAGAGATTCTGTGTAAAGAGATTTGCCAGAGAATCTGCTTGCTCTTAAGCACAGCACTGTGTCATTTATAGCATAGCTAAGAATCTGTTTATATGACATCCCTCTGTCTTTGTCGTGTCATCTAGTCAAGCTGATGATCACCTTTTGAGCGGCTTCCATAGAAATACTAAGCGTACTAAACAATCTGCTGAAGAGCAAGGGGATACGTGAAAGTTTCATAATATATAGAACAATGATAGTGATTTCTTTCGGAGAGGAAGACTGGGCGTTTCTTTTGAAAGATAGCATATTAATCTTTGATTGAAGTCGAGCCACAGTTTATAATATGAAAACAGTTTGAAACAGAGCAAATTGGCATTATATATCACTATCTGCTATCGTTCTCTCAGTGAATTTTAGTACAGATCGCTTTGAAATGAGGAAGGGGGAGGGACGGCACCTCAAAACTTGCTTTTTTTTTTTTTTTTTACCTTTAACCTTGGGTAGTTTCACTTGTGCATGTATATTTCACATGTTTGTCTGATTTAGAATATATCTCAGGAATTGTTGGTGTGTCTGGTTTGCCATGGAACCGATGACCATCTCCGATTTGAACATTACAAGTCTTTTCTAACGTCTAAATTGTAAATAATGACTTTTTTTTTGTTTTTTTTGTTTCGTTATTATTTTTTTTTAGCTCATCCTGATTATGAATTTTTGAAAATATGATAATTTCTCTCTCTCTCTCTCTCTCTCTCTCTCTCTCTCTCTCTCTCTCTCTCTCTTTCTCTATCTTTTAAATTTTCCAATGTGTTTCTGAATTATGGTGAAAACATGTTCGTAAGTTTTGAAGAAGATAGAGAAATAAAACAAAAAACGTTTCGAGAAAATCAAAAACAAAAACAAAGCAAAAAATCTATTAACAGTAAATCACACTGAACAGTCTATAACAAGCGTAAAACCATAGGCCATGAAATATGGAGCCCTCTCTCTTCCTCTTTCTATGCCTCGTGAACGGCTTGTTCTTTGGTCTGAATGGCGGTCTTGGAGCTTATAATTATTTTCCATTTGATAAGTTAATATACTCTTATAGACACATTTTTTCTTTCACTTCATCAAATATAATAGATGAAGCTCCCCACCAGAATCCAGTGATTTTTCTTAACAAAAGGAATCCTCATAAGACTCATGTTGAATTCAACAACTGCGGTACCAACACGAGCACAATGAAAGAGCTGGCAATACCATCTTATCTCTCCACTGTCGGGCAATTTTACTGAAATTTGACTACCTCCTAATCTATATAAACAAAAATGCAATAAATATTTGTTTTTCCTCATAGGAACATTCTGAGCCTTCAATCGTTTACAGAAATCTTAACCCTTTCAAAAAATAACTCACACACACACACACAAACACGAAAATCGACCCCACTCCCAGAATTGCCAGTTCAGGTGCTCCCTCGCCCTTCTCTAAATCAAAGCCAGTTAATCTTGTGTATTTACTGGGGCAAAAGATATTTTATTATTAGTCCTTCAAAGACGGCCACCCAGTCAGACGTTTATAGCTCTTCGACTATTAAAAGCTGCATGTTTATGAAGTTGTGAAATTTAAGAACACCCCCCCCCCCCCGAAAAAAGAAGCATAAAGAGCAAAAACATAAGAAAGAAAAAGGTGACAACACAGAGAAAAAGTGTGTGTTTGGAGACAAAGATAGAGAAAGACAACACACGTTTAACAACCATGGTCTGAACGAGTGAGAACAAAACAGAATGAGTGAACAGCATTTGGAATGTATGTCTTAGATGTAACTACTCTGTGAAATTGGGCCGTTTACTAGAATTCTGGGAAAGCGTTAGAGAAGATGCTTCTTTATTGTATGTATTTCACAGGGACCTTTATCGTGTACGAATGTCCGTAATTTGATGACAAGGGTGGATTATCTTTGTAATCAGACACCGGGAAATAAAGCAGATTATCACACTGGACACAGTGACTTAAATTTGTTTTTCCGACAAAAGAAAATAAGGGAAAGGGAAGTTATGAAAGATGGCTGCGATAATGACTAATCTGCTCCAACTTAAAAACAACAGTCGACGATCGCTATCATTATGTAAGACAATGTTTTAGACACTCGGCATCTTTATTACATAGGTAGATTGCAGTGCATTGTGGTTTTCTATCTATAGCCCAAATCCTCTCTACTTTTTATTTTCTATTTCTAGTCAGCTGGAGACAGAAGGACGTTTGAAGTGATGATCACAACGGTGATTGTAGCGTTTTTGGACAGCACATTATTTGACCAGAACTTGGTGTGTTTCTTCTCTCTTATGTTTACAGTTCCTGCTGTATCTATTTATGAAGGTATTGCTGCATAATTCTGAGTGAGATACTATCCTATAGAGTTTAACATGTAACAACAATGTTCTCCCGTTTACAGGGGACGAGGTGGGCACTCAAACACTTGTGACGAGGATAACAGTCTTTTGATAGGAGGTAAATTCTTAAATGCATAGAATGAAAGAGGAATTGTTAGACATCATCAGATCCATGTAACCGGGAACTACAGGGACAGAAAGACAGATCAGGAATCCTTTTAAGGCTAGGAATCTCCCCTCCGAATGTAGCATTGATATCAGGGGCCAATATGAGGAAATGTATTAAGAAAATTATATGAACCGAACTTAGCATCCTTTTCCTTCTGATGATGCCTTTACCCCAGCTGTACTATTTGTTTTCACTCACAGAGTGAATTCAGCTTGGAGTTTTGGTTCTCGTTCTCTCCTCTGACCTTCAAATGCTTTTTATTCTTCCGTCTTCCATGTGTAGGTCCGAGTTTTCGTAACAAATATTTAACTTCCATAGAGTCTTTCACAGAGCCAAATTGTGCGTGCTACGCTCGTAATTGTAATTTTCATCTGTACGTTTTTCAAAATGTTCTTTGAATCATTTTACAACAAACAAACAAAAAATAGACAAATAATTAACATATGATATATATGTAAAATATCCCCAGTTTATTGCAGTGTACGGCATTTTAAAAATTTAATTAATATTATTATGTGTGAAGCCTTTCAATCCTTAGGAGAGATTTACTCGGGTTTGGGTGAGGGCCTAATTTCGTGAGAATTATCGTTGAGTTAGAAACATTTTAGCAACATTCTAGCAAACAGGAAGTACAGGGAGGACGGAGAGAGAGAGAGAGAGAGAGAGAGGATTAGAAGAGAGAGAATAGGAGAGGGCAGACTGAGGCAGACAGTTAAAGAGAGGCAGAAAAAATAGATAGTTATTGTGGATGTTTGTAAACATCCTAAGCATATTGAATGCTGGCGATCCAGTACCTCATGTTACATAAAACCACCGAGTCCACTGGCTGCATTACAGTGTTGGTGTTCAGGCAGATCATCCGTTGAACAGCTAGGGCACGCACATGTTAAAATGGTCGTTAGTTCTCTTCTCTTTCTCCGTCGCTATTGTATATCCCATCTTTGAAATTTTGCATTTTTGAAATATTGAGACGCCCCAAAATTCATCGTCTCTTGAAAAATAAAATGATTAAAAAAAAAAAGATTAGGGGAAATAATGAAGAGGATCTTATGAAATTATAACAACAACAACAACAAAAAAAGCTCACCACTTCATTATATTATCTCCTATGTCTTTAAACATAACTGTACAAAATATTTTATGACAACCTTTAGCATCAGCTCATTCTCTGAAATTGTTTTCTCTACGTCAGTCTTGGAAATAGCAGAAGCAGGTTTGCTCAAAGGATCGTTCATTTTGACCAAATTAGAACATTAATTACTTTCTACATAGCATATTGTGAGCTCAGTTCTATGTTACTCTATTCACATGTTGAGAAAATTGATGTTTTATGTTTAGCAACTGTTTTTGCACATAGGAGACAGAACAAAATGATTTTCAAAATTTACATATTATTGGGCAAGTGATTGGTGAAATAATTACATTAAGTGGTAGATTTAGTATCCCTCTGTCATATGGCATAAATATCTCCAAATAGCCCAAAAGTGGAGGTAGAGCAACAAAGAACTGAGCTCGTGATATATCGGATAGACTTTTAGTTTGCCATATTACTATGAAATCGTGACTGTCATTTCATGACCGTGACGCTGTCATTTTTAAGCGTTATCTCTCGTCCGAGACGGCTGTATAACAGATGGCTGAAACAGAATGCAACGCAACCGACTATATATAGTTGTTTCATATTCTTTAATGGTTAAAAGAGATATCAATAAACTTAATTTCGAGTTGCTGGAAATAGACTATTCCTAGGGAAAAGACGTTTTGTCAAAGTGTATTACAATCTCGTTCCTCTGTGGCCGGGGCCGGATCAGGCTAAGTTACTCGTACGTCGTTGATGAATCTGTCCGGCGTACCAGCCAGGAGCCGACCCTAGACTCTAAAACCGAAAACCGAAGATCCTCCGGCTTTGTAATCCTTGCTGATCCGTCTTTCCTCATCTAGTCCGGCCTCACGGCCCCCGAGTAGGGTGGGTGGGTGAGGGACAGCCCTGGTAAAGAAGGCTCTCTCTAATATGACGCCAGCCGACCTGTCTCCTAGCTAGGATTAGTAATTTAGAACTCTCCAAAGACATCCCCGGCGACTGGTTGATAAAACATCTTTGGGGATTTTGTGGCCTGGATTTTTTCCTTCTCTATCGGATTCTCTTTCCTCCCCTTGCTCTTCCTTGCTCTCTCACACTTGCTCTCTGATTTCCTTTCCCTTCTATCTCCCTCTCTCCTTATCTCTCTCTGGTTATTCCCTGTCTTTTTTTCTCGCTCGCTCTCACTACTCTTCTCTAGTTTATCCTCTAGTTCTCTCGCTCTCTCTTTTCTTTCTGTGTGTGTGTGTTGCTGCGATATTTTTTTTCTGAGTATTCCATTTAATCTATCCCTCTCCTCCTCTATCTTCAGGCTAAACAAAGTCTCTTAAAAACCCATCTTTCTCATACCTCTTGAAAGGCTTTTTATTCTGAATGATTCGATCGTATCTAAGAATCTTTGGATGGCAGAAGGAGCTATTTTCGTCATTCAAAGAAACTCTGACAGAGGACTGGACAGGGCATAGAAGAAGCAAAGCGTATGGGATAGATTTGAATCCAAAACTCTTTTTGGCATGCCACTTTGACCATGCCAGTATTGAAATTCTTCTTGTCAATCTATGCTCCTCTCTGGGTTTTACTTATAAGTTTTTTTGTCATGTATATTCCTCCCTCAGACTGTTTCTCATAGACGCCGTTCTGTGATAATCATCCGTCTTCACCTGTCCACTCACCCCTTTTTCACTCGTTCTGTCAATCGCTCATTTATACACTCACTCAGTATTTCACTTACTTACTCACTCATGAACTCACTCTTTCATTCACTCACACTCTAACTAACTCACTCAGTAATTTCCTTAATCGTTTACTCCATCTTCCCTTAATCACTCCCTCACTCACTTATTTCACTCACTAACTTCTAACTCAATCACTCACTCACTCACACTCACTCACTCACTCACTCACTCACTCACGCATTCATTCATTCACTCACTCACTCACTCACTTACTCATCCATTATTTTGCTTTGTCTCACACTTCAGACGTTGTCATAGTGACGGCACGGCAAGACTGAATCTGCTGCAGATCAGAGCTTTTCTTGTACACTGCCAATGACAATTAGCTTCTCCGCCAGAATCAGCCTGCCACATCTATATTGACGATCAACCGAAAGCCTCTAAAGCGCGCGCTGTAAACTCATTATACTCCTTGCTATCCCTGCAAATTAAACATATCCATACCTTATCCACAACTGATAGAAAGCGGGTCAGTGGACGGAAAGAGATAGGGCTGAAATAGCACAGGACCGACTAGTGTAGGCGTTGAATCTGGGATATCAGACTGCTGATTTTTTCATGTCTGGGTGGGTATGTGTGTGTATATTTATATATATATATATATTTTTTTTTTCCTGTAATAGTGGCTAGTAAACAGCTTCCTGCCCCATGCTGTTATCAATTACCCTCCTCGCCCGGTTTATTCGAACTACAAGATTTCAAGCCCTATGAGGCCGAATTCTCCCTACGACAGAGATGACATTTCTGGGAGTTGTTAATTTAATGACTCTTTCAAGGCGTTCGGTAGGAGGTGAGAGGAGGGCAGCATTGTGTTGTCTGTGGAACCATCACGCGCATTGTCATTGAATTATAGTTTGTGGCGACATTGTTAACTACTGTGGCCACCTGTGATGTCACAAGCATTACAGGAGCCAGAATCAAACCACTGGAAGGAGATCTTATCCTTGTAGGAAGGAAATGAGAGCGATGGCCAAAGCTTTGGTTTAACCAGCATTATTTTGCGCTCCCCACTATGCTTTTGACGAATGTCACAAAGCGCAAAAAAGAGAAAGAGAGGAAAACGAAGAAAGATCTAAAAAAGGAAATACATGATCATTTCTATTATGCCCCACCAAGAAAGCCATTTTCTTGTTGCGGAAGATCCGCTGAAACCGAATACACGCACTAGCTGATTTCAGGATTTTTTTTTTTTTCAGACAGAAACATCTCCACAGTACATGAGAAATCATCGTTTTCGTTTCATATTTCCCTCGTAATTATTTTCATCGTGTTGCTAGATGTTATGGTTGTTGGAAAAAGTTTCCCCGCTTTGTCGGTATCTCGTTTCAGGCTTTAATGATGATACCTGTCTTCTGTCGCCTTTCTGTCTCTTTTTTTTTTTTTTTTCACCTTAAATGTTGTTTCTCCGGTTTTGCCAATTTTACTTTAATTTAATCCATCACTGTTTGAATATTTCATATTGATTTTGTTTTGTTGATCTGACAATGAAGGTTTACTGTTAGATTTTTTCTGGGGCAAATTGATTCTAATCTCTTGTGTAGAAGATGGGTGGAGATGTGGCCATGTTATTTTCTCATTACATGTACTTAAATTTAAGCAATTACATTCACACGAGAAGCATGAATAATCAGTTCACAGTAGTTTCAATATCTGTAATAAAAACGAAATTAATTGTGAAAAGACTGACTAAATGCATCTTCCGAAACCGTTTTTGGGATATGGATGTTAACTGTTGAAGAAAGTAAGTGGGTGAATGAATACGATCACAACTGAGTGAGTGAGTGAGTGAGTGAGTGAGTGAGTGAGTGAGTGAGTGAGTGAGTGAGTGAGTGAGTGAGTGAG
>JBCAUA010016524.1:0-27181 GCA_038406235.1 Peronia verruculata | reverse complement strand
CAACGCATGTCTTCACCATTGTTATCATGCTAACAAACACAGATTTGCCCCCAGTTCGACAGGGATAAGCGGTTTCAGTGCTGCGTGGTCACATGACCCGAGTGCGGCCTCCAGTTCATCTAAGCTCCCTGCTTCTCACACAACTCCTTCTGCGTACATGTACAAGCTTTTTTTTTCCTCATTAAAGTAAAAAAAAACAAAAAACTCTGCGGTGAGCATTACTCAGTATTCAACCCCAGAAGTGCCAAAAGGGCGATCTGCTGAAGTGTGGCTTACATTGCTTTGCATGTAAATTACCTTTTAGATAGCTTAAAGTAGTAAGAGTAAGAGGAAATTCGTTTATACGACTACTGCCATTTGTGTCTACACTGTCATTTTTTGTACATAAATCAATATCATTGTGGTAATATTGCATTCTGGCTGCTTCTTGTGACACTATTTGGGTTAAAACCACTAGAATGATAGACTTCGAGGCCCTGGGCGCACGCTTTGAATTTCCTCCTCTCCGACCACCCCACCTCAGTGCAAACGTTTGAAACGTGATATGTTGTTACAAAATTCTAACTTATAAAGGGATCATGACGTTCTTTTTTTTTTTTAATTTAATTAAAATTTTAATTTATGAGCATTATATGGTCATATTTGGTATCCAACTCCAATAGAATTTGACGCCCGATCGATCTGCAGGGTCAGACTTGTGAAATATTGAGTTTCACACTCTACGTTTTTCTTAATCTGGGTCCCCTGTCAGAGGTGAAATGAGCAAAACTAACTCAGGCAGAGTATGGATAGCGGCTTTTTTGTTTTGTTTTTGATCGCAATAGACCAAGCGCAAGGCCGTAACCATAACTAGTGTGACATCACACACGGCAAATAGGAAAATATTTAACCGATATAAAAACTGGTGACCGACGGTCATGGTCATGGTTAACCGGTTAACCGCCGGTCACGAACATTGGCGGTCATGCACAGGCCTAGCAAAAGGATTGCGAGTGCTTGGCTACGGAGCGTTGTTCGCCAAGCGCAAGGCAAAAAGCTTGCGAAGTGCTTGGCTTCGGAACAGACCTTGATAATTCGAACCATAATTATTATTTTAGTGGCAAAATTGATGATCTCTGAAATTAAATAAATCTACATGTATAGAAAACGTATAGCTCGTAAATTTTAATATGGTACACTCTGATCAAATGAAGCATATGCAAGGACAGTATGCTTGTAATTTTTAATCTGAGAAACGTGTTCGTTATTTACGGTCGAAAAAAACATAAACCTGAGATTCTTGCTCACTTCTATACGAATGTGAAATAAAAACAAAAAGAAACTTGACACAACAAAATGATGTTGCACTACCCCTTTAAGGCCAGTTCATGTTCATTTTTTTTGTTTGTTTGTTGGTGTACATACATATTAAATGTGTGGTTATGTAGTGTTACATTGTTTTGTTTGTTATTTGTCTGCTTTTTTTTTTCTTTTTCTTTTCTAATTTTTATTTCTCTATTATACAAGAACAGCAAACAAAGCAGAATATAGATCTATATAGTTTACAAATGTAAGAAAAAGTGTAAAATTTAACTTCTAAGAAGAGACAAAAATGTAATATATATATATATAAAGATGTATATATACTTAAATTAGAATCAATATATCCATAAGTAAAATGAAACTGAAATGCAATGAGAGTACATGTAAAGCACAACGCAGTGAATAGGAAAATCAATAAAACTAAGAAACCCTGTATTATTTAAACAGCTGGCACCAGTAGTGCACATTCAGTGTCATAAAAATTAATAAGAGAATGCCTGTAAGTGGAAATGTGTATAGTGTAAGATTGAAAAGGCAAAAGCCAATCCATTCTCTGATAACGTGATTGTGTAGCCACACAGTAAATAACGCTGAAATTGTAATAGCTTCATACATGCATGTGATAGGCGACACCTTCTCATACTCGATTGGGGCACGAGTGATGGGTGAGGTGTCAAATAGAGTATGGTAGGTGCATGATTTCTACACGTTTGTGCCTCAGACCTTACCTCTCTTGTTGTGCCATGCTGCTGGGCAGTACAGTACTTGACGCAGTCATGGACAATTTCTTTGTTGGAAGAAAATGGTACGGTAAAGGAGCTTGGTCTTGGTTACACTTAATATGAAAGAATCATGCGACTGGAGAAACGAAAACTGCTCTTTATAAAGGTAGCTTTCATATCAGAAATAGAGAAATATCACAGTGCAACGGGGAGCATGCACGGATTTGCTTTACCTGTCTTATCATGGGGTTCGCATTTCTTGGGTTAGTAACGGAAGTTTCGTTTTAAGTGTTTTCTTAGTGACTGTTACAGAGTGTATATGACAGTCAAATAATTCATTGCTGGATTTGTATTCTCATCTAAGAGATGAGACTGGCTTGCCACTATGCCTGTGCATGATCGCTCATGATAACTGGTTATATTGGTTACAGACTCATAATCGATGATAATGACCCATATTTGGCTTTACTGTTGGTCATGCAGGGATGTCAAACTCTTGTCACAAAAAAGTTTAAACTGGTAAAAATGGATGGCTTATATCATCAGGCTTTTGTAAAATGAGTGACTCTTTAGGAGTATCATTATGGATATCATTAATCCTTAATAGAATACACAGAAGAATCTGTGCCTAGAGGCTGGAACTATGCTGTAAAACTCAAAGTTTATACAGGACTGGTCACATGACACAATCTATGTGCTAGTGTACCTTACTCACTACACCAGCCATTTATTTTACATTCTGTTTTTTCCTTTCATAATCATACATAAGTTGTGCCTTCAAATTATTATATATATACATGATGTGGCAATCCAAGTTCAAGAGTTGATTACCCAAGTCGATAGTCAACTCTGGTCAGAGTTCTTGTATGCTATAGCATTCTCTATCTGAAGTCAATTCAAATCAGCCCATTCGCAGGATACATCCATTCAGCTAATTCTGATTTGATATTCGTTGGACACACACATCAATGTGAAGGAAAGGATGAAACATGACTCAATGCCATAAGAATCCTCACAATTCACCCACAAAAAAATTCATTTCAGATTGAGGCATGGCACTTTAGCTAATTACTGTATTTGTACTGCTAATATCACAAATCATTTCAAGGGACAGTCAAAGAATGAGATACCACAGCTACTAATCCTAATGCCATCAACAGTACATTAGTGTTGTAGTTTAGAGCCATTTTTCTTCTTTGCTTTGCTGTTTTGTTAAAGGGAAAAAGAACAGATCTCACACAAGTTGTTGCTATCAAGTGCAAACCATGCAACTTCAATATAAGATCAAATATTTGTTCCCTCAAATGCTAGTGCGCCTCATTTTTCACCTTGTCTAGAAATATCACCTGGAAATATTCAATAGAACTGCTTTGATTTGCCCTATGACCTAGTCACACTATATCATATCTCTGGCATGCAAACTATGAACCTGCAAGGCTAGGTCATCGTTTTTCCATTAAACAAAAACATTTTAATTGACACTTATAAAAAGAAAAAACCAAAATAAACCAGTGAGTCCATTTAAAGTCAATTTGCTTGCAGTAAATTGTTACTTGATGTCAAACCCTCTTGGTAGTCCAAGATTTTTTTTTTTTTTCTGTCTATCTTTGTTTTGGTTAATGCTAGTCTTACCTGTAGTCAACAATTTTTGTTAATCAAGTGGGATTCACTCTAGTTTGAATAAGTTGAAGATGGTTACTCTGTTTAGAGTTCATGTCAGCACCAAATCTAACCAAATGTTACTTTAGACCGTTGCACAAATCTGATGCAGAGGAAGGGATAACTAACTGTACATCTGCCTGTTTCTGACTGTTCGATGCATGAGAAAGAAAAGATAATGTTATGATAACATGAACAAGTCAGCAGCTGTACAATGTAAAAACCACTAGCAGTAAATTTTAATACCCGTATTTTTAAAAGTATGGTAAGAGCACATTTATAGAGACAACTTTGTGATGAGCATAGAAGTTATTTTTCCCCTTCTCCTGTAAAGTTACCCATTTTGCAGTTAGATGATTTGCAGTGAACAGTGATGAAATATAGCTTCTATTGAAAATGTAAACTTCTGGACATTCTGTGAAAAGCTATTAAAAATCTTACTGAATTTTCTGTAGACATATATATGCAAAGATCATTATGACATAAAACATGCTAAAAATGTAGGGATCTTTTGTTTATTTGTGCCAACTGTCGAGATAACTACGACCAGAGAGTTGAGAGATGTATATACATATCGTAACCTATTTGCGCTTAACTTTCTAGATGACAACATATTCATGATGAGCTTAACTTGCTAAAATGACAGCATATTCATAATCGATAAATTGTGTTTATGCGCAATAAAATCAAAATTACTTTATATCATGTATTTAAAAGTATATTTTGTCATAAATTTGACAGCAGAGATCAGATTATAATACAGGTACATGAAAACAAAAGTATACATGTTTCACAGCATGCATTACCATGATATTCTCTGCTTATACCATTATAATGTTGTAGATGTAACAGGATGAAGGCCCTGGACAAAAACAACTGGGCGCGCTTGATCTGAAATGGCGCTTAGCTGCTTCAGATACTGATTATATTGGTTTGGATTCTTCGGCGGACGAGGTAGGTACAGGAAAGTAACAGCTGCCTGAGTTGAGTTATTCTGGAATGAAAGTAGACATATAAATCAACAGGAAATCTCCAATGCATCATATATCAGACAACTTCTTGTATTCCACTTTTTTTTGCGTAACTGAGACATAAAGATGACAAATGTCGTATAAGGATCTGTGGCTATTTAGGATACGGGAATTCTTGTCCAGGGTCACTTACTCTGGTAATTCAGCTGGGACGACATTCACATTTCAGTCCTTATAACGTAAAACAAATAACTCTGTTCCCAGTGTTCATACAATTTTACCATTTTTGTTAAAAAAAAAAAAAAAAATGACCACGCTCTCCAGTATCTCTCTTTCTATGCGAGCACTTGGTGCACTGCAAAGCCAACTTGTTTTTTTAGTTTTAGATATGCATGTATATATATATATATTATGGCTGAGCATGAATAACTCAAGTACATGTAACTATAAATCACAGGAATCTTAAAGCTCTTGATCCAAAATTCATTTCTATATAATCCATTCACATCTCTTTCATGTAAAATTTCAACAATACACAGATTTGTTGAACTCAGTTTACTACTGCGCAGTGATATGAGAGCCATATGTGGTCACAAACATTGTGTTTAGCTTTTCTGTCAATTCTACGCAAATGCAAGGGAGACGGCAGCCATACATAGCCCTCCTTCAACCCTAAAATGACTCTACGGAAGCCCTTTTGCTGATAGGGTTAGGGGAGCAAAAATGGAGGAAAAATGGATGAGGCACAGGAAAAGGCAAAAGAAGGCATAGAAATCAGGAAAACAATGTTTTAGGGTTGAAAGTCTGTTCAAAAGCTCTTAACAGCTGTTTTTTAAGGGGAAAAACATTTTGTGAGTTTTTCTCAAAAATTTTTTTTTGGGGGGGCACAAACATGAAATCCACTTTTTTATTTCTGGAGAATTGCCATGAAATTTGACATGAATATAAAACAATACAAAAAAAAAAACAAAAAACCGATCAGAGGGATTTTTAATAACATTCTAAATTTTTTAGGAACTTGAAATTGTAGGGAAAGTGGCTTTCATTCAAAAAGTTTGTTGTAGGGCTTTTGTTGGCTCTTGAAAGTTATGCTTTGCACATATAAAAATGGTATAAACATGTTGATATGTCCATTCTAAGGCCTTGAAAGGGGTGGTCATTCAATGGTTGACCAATACTTCTAACATGCAGTTCGTGACTCAGTTGGGGCTCAATATTCAATGATAGATCAAGAATATTTTGCTTTGTAAGGGCAAATGGTGCAGAAAAGACTTGACGGTAATCTTTGCCACCAATATCACGAGCTCCAGTGCCTGACATGGACATTGCAGGGATGTCAATCTGTCTATATGAAAAAGTAGGAAAAGTTCCTGGTAAACTCTTTAGCAACATGAAAAACTGAGGTACAATAATAGTAAACAATACGGCATTTGGGGTGAACAGAGAAATTACTGACAGCCAAAAACTAGGAAATTTGACATCCCTGACACTGGCTGACCACTGGAGATGCTGACTACAGTGAAAATCAGCAAACATTTTCACCAGAACCTCTGAAATAAAGTTCCCACGGCCTTATGAGAACATAATTTGCCCCATTTCTGCTGTTTCAGAGCACAGAAGTGCACTATCTGTAATATCAAGGGTCAAGACAATTTAATTTCTGACCAAGTAAGATGTGGCGGCCGTATAAGGCTTCCCATGATCCTGAAACTGCTCCATGGCAGGTGGTTAATGATAGGGGTAAGGGAGACAATGGGATAAAAAATATGAGCAGATGCCCAGTAAAAGGCATAATAAGTCATAGGAATCACAGACGGAACTTTAGAACATGAAACAATTATATGCTTTTAGTTCGAAAGCCCGATATAAAAGCTTTTTTTCAGTATTTTTCCCTTTGAAAATACTTTAATTGTGTTTTTCTCAAGATGTTTTTCAACACAAATGTGCTATCCTCTTTCTTACTTCTGGGCCAATTATTATGAAATCTGGCATGAGAACAGAACAAAACGTAAATTTTGTCCAAGAGATTTTTGATATCATTCTCAGTTTCTGAGAAATTTGAGTTTTTACAGTCAAATTTTCAAAAATCCATGATCTTTCTATATGTGAATTGAAAAAAATTGTAGAAAAGAAAATTAGGCACTTAATATAAAAATCTGTCATGATAAAATTTAGACATTGAATGGGAAAATATATACACACAAAATTACAAGCAAATCAGTTGGAAAAATTCAGTCTATCAAAGGTAAATCATGCAATATTGGGTAGCAAAATCCAAGATGGCTGCCATTGCCATGGCAACCATGATTGATTTTTAATTATTTTTCAATTGTTTTCCTTTAATTTGAGCAGCCAAAAACCAATGATTAAAATACCCCCCCCCCTCTCCAAAATGACTCTTAAGGATCTTCAAAACTGTTACATCTGGAAGAACAGATAATACCTAATACTTATGAATTACCTGTATTAATGTATTCAAATCCCTCAAATAAGAATCAGAGACTTCAGCATACTCATTCATTCCATGCCCTGTGTCCTCCTCTGGATAAGGTCGTTGACTAGATTGCTTGTATTCATGATCTGTGACCCCAGATCTTGTATGGATATCCTGATACAAACTCTCCAGTGACACAACCTGATAAAAGGGAGAAGCATCATCCTTTTATTGAATTCCTTGCTGATTAATCTTTTAGTTATTTAGATGAAATCACAAGAAACTTACTTGATTTTGATAAAATAAACTTCAAAATGTTTGTTGTGATGAGCACAAGACGACACAAACTGGACATTACACTGATATGGAAATAAACTGGGAATATGGAATTAAAACTGGGAAACTGCCAACACACACATATACAAAAAAAAAAAAATAATAATAATAAATTCAAAACACAAAATTTTTCCTCCACCAGGAGGTCGAAAGACATACATGTATATGGAATGTGCTTGTCCAACCTAAACAATGAAAATGAGATGATTGGGTATGAACTAATGAAACTACAGGAATTAACTGAACAGATATCTCAACATCAAAATGTTCATAGAAAAAGAATGATCGCTCCAGCCATTTGATGGTTTTGTTAGCTTTAGCCGTTAAGGAAGTCACATACTGCATCAGGTGCCTGCCTCCAGAGCTGGTCCACTAGGCAAGAAGAATGTTGTGCTGCCATATTGGTTGTTGGAGCACCTGATCTTTGACAAAATATCAGCTCATGGCTTTGAAATTGGCCAGTCAGGAATTCTGAAAGCTACCTGCCCAGGGCAGTTTTTATCACTGTCGAAGAGTTATACCTTTTGACCCTGCCCTTCGATCCATTTAATTCTAGCATTATTTGAAAGAGGAACTCCTATGCTTTAATAACATGTATAGGAAGTAGCTTAGTGCTCAGAAACGAAACAAAAACACCACAATTTTCTTTGCCACTGCATCCAGAAGCCCTTTCCTTTTGGTCACACAAGGCAAAGGGCAGCTAGCCAGTGTTTGCGAAGCCTGGTGGGTACAATTCACTTATGTGCCTATTAAACAGCAGCTGATATTTTCAAGACATATTGTGAAGCTACTGCACAATGGTAATTTCTCAACATGTTTTTTGACTAATCAGCAGGCTTGACCCCTTTATACTTTCTCTTCTCACCCTCTATGCTAAATAAAATTGCTTCAAAGTCAGGTGAATTTCTACATTGTTTAAACATTTCGAGGAAGAATTATGTTGTCGTCAAATTGCCCCAGACTAATAGTATGAACAACACACTTTGATTTGATCAGGTCAGTTATTACAATGATTGTCCAGTGGGTTTGATAAGATTTTTAAAAGGTCAACAGTATTCCCACAACATGTTGTGCACACAGTGCATTTCCATGACATAACATCTTTGATATCGTGTAACTTGGACTATTACCACATCTTCACAAGGTTTTCTTAGAAATCTTATCAAGCCTGTGAAGCCATCACTATATTTACTGACTTGATCAGATTGAAGTGCATTATTATTACTAACTAAAAATGGACCTGAAAAATCTCAAATTAGATTCCAGTTTAAGAAATGAAGAAAATTCTCTTGTGGAAGCATTATGCTGCGGATTTTATTGCTATAAACAAAAATATGCGCAAATTTTCAGCGTTCTCATCACGTTTTGGACTGAGATTTACTGAGAAATTTTTGGCTTATATGTGTATGGCCAGGAGTGGTTTGAACACCGGGAGGAAACTGGTGGTGTGAGGAGGTGTTGTTGCCTGTGCGTGCAGTGATCTGTGTTCTCATAAAGGTGCGAGCTGCTCGGGGAGACATGGTGGTATGGGTGTCTTATGGTCAATCTTAGGGTCGTTGGCAGGGCAGTTTCTTTTCTTGCACCTTTTGGTTTCGTCTTTCTTCAATAGATTGCGCCTTGACAAAAAACTGAAAATTACTATATATGGATAAATGAACTGACATTTAAGTGCAACAACAGAAAATGATTGAAAACAATCTCCTATACACCTACCATAACTTTGGCTTGAATCCTGAGCTGCCTCAAGAAGGTGGACAATTTCTTCTCTTTGATGAATGTAACATCTGTCACCATCTTGACACAGAGAAAAACCCGAAGTTCTGTGTGTGTTTTCCATCCATTCTGCATGGTCAAAATACATGCTAACTGCAGCATGAACAGACAAGTGTTATCAAAGTAGTTGATGCTGTCTGGCCTGAAAAAATTTACAGGCCACACATCAATGTACGACTTGATTGAAGGTTTCAAAATTTCCCCTTTGTTTAGTAGCTGGAAATGTCGACACAGCATGATGTTTTTCTGAAGTTTGAGAGAATTCTCAATCAATTTGATATAATCACTTTCACTCAAGCTTTTATGGCCATCAGCTCTAGGGGAATTAAAATAGGATTCCATATCAATGAAAACTCCTTCTTCCATACTTTTGAAGAATCTTCTTTTCCTCACTTTTGTCTTCAACAGAGAATCAGTGGGAATAGTATCATCAAAAAATCCTAGGCAGATTGTGTTCACTTTCATTCCTCCAAGGCCAGAGATCCTGACCAAATGTTGGAAACCTTCTGGTACACTGCTAGCCAAAGTCAGCTCTACAAATGCCTTAATTTTCATATGTTGAATGAGCTGCAGCCACTTAGGAGTTTCTTCTATGATGGGATCAGCATCACATTCATCTAGCTCGCCAGTCTTCACATGTCCAATGACATATAAACCTGATTTTTTGATGTCATTGCAAAAATCCATGAGTTCACAACTTTGTCGTGGGTTAGCCACCATTAGCAGAATCTGAGGTCTCCAGTATTTGACGTGAGATTTTCTGGGATCAAGCATGAGAAGATATTTACGAACCTGATGGAGAAAGAAAGTCAAATTAATATGAAACACATGGCATCAGTCCTACTCATCCCACACATATTAATTTCTTCTTTTCCTACATTACAAGGAATAATAAATTTACTAATTGTAGGACTGGAGTATATGATGTGACTGTTTGACTAGAGGAAATCAAGGTGAGGCATCTCTGATGATATTATGTGGATAGAATTGTATGAGAAGGATTGTATAGATGACACTAGTATGCCTCAAGAGGCACAAACATCTCTATTTAGAAGTCTTCACTGATATCTCGGCTAACGAGGAATCTTTCTTTACAGTCCTTATAATTTTCAGGGATATCAAACTGTTTTCATACACTAAAAAAAAAAAAAAAGTGGTCAACGTATGCCCCAATCCTTGAGGGTATGAGGAATTAAGAGAGCAAAACTCATATTGTACTTTTGGTTTCGCTGTCAACGTGCAGGATGTATCGCAGTAGAAATTACTATAAAGCCACGATTGTCTTGTAAACTCAACAAAGTTTGGCAGTAGAGCGGCCAAAAGTAGGAAAGTTGGGGACAACCAAAAATGTTGGAATTCCGACTAGAGTTGGGAGTTTGATATCCCTGATATTTAGAGCGGATAGTATTTGGAGGCCTGAGGTTCAAAATTGCATGATGTAATAGCAGGCAACATGCACTTGAATAATTGTGCCATTTGTTGCATCAAATGGAGGGCCACATTTTTCAAGAGTTTCTCACTGATCATATCGGAAAAACCTAATGAGTTTCTATGCAGGCCGGCCAGGAATGAAAGATGGGTATGGTGGGAGCACACAAAAGAAATATATGATACTGAAACAAAGTTGATCTATTTTCTAACTGGTTGCGAAGATTCCTTCACACTGGTTAAAAACAATGTGATAGGAGAGGGTAACACTGGTGTGCTTTTAGTCTAAAAGTAGACTTGCTAGTGGTGACCAAAGTTAGACCCACAGCAGTGCAGCTGAAAAGAATTGCTAATTTATATGATTATATGAGTGGGTTATATAATACCATGGCTTTGTTGGCACTACTAAGAAAAACAGTAGTGGGCTGGTATTTAGACAAAATATGGTGCCAAATTTCTGACAGAATATGTGTGATATGTCTAAGATTGTGTGAAGCATTGCAAAATCAATATTTAAAAGACTCTTTGGGTGATCTTCATGAGAAGCACAGAGTTCCAGTGTTGAATTTGAAAGGGAATTGTGAGCACCCATTTAACTGTGTGATTTTTCACACTTTGTTCAGGAAAACTTCCATGTCTCATGACAGCACTCCACAAGTTTTTGGTCTAATTGTTTAAGACAGACACTTTAAAAACTGACTGTCTTGAATCCCCTTATTCAGAATAAAATACAACTTTTGCATGCTTATGATTTATATGTCTTTTCATACATAAAAAAAAAAAAAAATTTAAAAATTCAATAATTAAGAAAAATGAAAAAAAAAAAAATCATGGCACTTTACCTGATGAAAGATGAGAGCTTGGCTTATGGAGCCCCAAGTGGTTGGCAATGAGCGAAAGTGTAAGAGTATAACCAGCAGGAACATCAAGGCCAAGGAAATACCTCCATAAACAGGGGATATGAGGAAGCACATTACCAATGAACCAATCAGACCCAGCAAGCTTGTATGCCAAGAGAAGTATGCAAATGTGGGTCTGTAAAAATGATATTCAAAGTGAATGGGTATGTCAGTTGATGAATTCTTTCTGTGCAAACAAGACCCGGGCAACAATAACATGGATAAACATCAATGAAAATGAAAACAAAAACAACAGAAAACAAGAAAACATACACACACACACTTTACTACATCTAACTTCAGACCCAGAAATGACTACAGTTCTGAGTCAGATGTTCATTCAATTCCAGTTATTTTGTAATGGAGAAAAGAATGAAGAGGAAGATGCAATACTTTCAAAAACAGATTTATGACTTCAACTTTTAACACAAAACTGCAAAAAGCTGCCTACATAGCATCAGTGTTGCAAGCAACCCACCCAAGTGAGTCTGAGTACTTTTTTCACCAGAGAGTAAAAACTTATGTCAAATTATTTTAAACATGAGTTGTTAGGTTGGATCTTTGCTGATTTCTCCTGCATTTCTATCGGTCAATTTGATTCAAGATGGTGCCATAGTACTTATTTTTAGCTGAACTTGAAGAGGGGAAGAAAAAAATGAAATTCACAAATTACAGACTTGAGCAGAACACTTGCGACACTAATGACATATTTAAGATCACATGAGACCAAGGATCAACTCCAATGGAAAGCAAATATTCAATTTCCAAGCTCAAGGCTAATCCCTGATTTCATGAAAAGTTACTGCAGTATTTGGCTTGTCATCTAAACATTACGAGTTTATACATCGTAAAACTATGGGTTTTTAACAGCTACTATGTGTCAAAAAATAGTCAAAACTAAACTTTTAAACTTTCGAGTCATTCGCCTCACAGAGGGTAGCATTTATTCCCTAAAGGATGATACTGGGTCACTGAAGAGCCAAATTTGAGCTCTATAAATTTCACAGTATGCAAATGAATGGCTAAACTTCAGTAGTGGACTAAAGTCCCAAAACTGTGAAATATTTGAGATAATCACCTATTTTAGCAATTTTCTTTCTTTGGCCACATGCAACCAACATTAAGATCAGTCAGCTCTCACTCACAAAGAATAAATTTTTCAGATGACCATGGTGCAATCTGCCTTTAACTAAGACAGTTTCTATCAGGATAAACACATCCAATGTTCATAAACATATGTAAGGACATGAGAGGTATCTGTGTTCTCACATTGTGTATTAGTCTCCGGGTAACATTGATAAACAAGTATTTCACAGGAAATAAATACCAGTTGCTTTCAATGACTACCTCAAAGGAAAGCAAAAACTGTTTCAGAAATGCATGAAATCTATAAATCCTTCTTTAAAGAGATGAAACCCAAAATCATCCCTCTTTAGGACTAGGATTGTGAAATTGGATGATGTTGGTTATTTCATATTGCAAAAGCATCTTGAAAACATGAAATAAATCTTTCTCTAATATAAATATAAATTTCAAGAGATCATTTATTCACACCTGATCAAACTGACTATGACCTATATGCCCAAAGAATTTTTGAGCACTGATCATTAATAATGACAAGAGTATCTTAAAAGTATAATCAAAATCTTAGGTATACTAAACCTGAAATTAGGAGCAGAGGCCAACTCCAGTGCAAGACATGCGAGATTGACTGATGCATAAGACAGCAAGAAGAAGACTGAGTTAACGGGAGCAATAGCATTCAAAGAGCCAACCAACAGCACCAACTGCAAAAAAAAAAAAAATTACATGTTTGCTGCAAAAAAATTTGAAGAAAAAAAAATGTCTCTCTGTCATTTCCAACTAACAAAATAAAAAAAATGAACAATGTAGACAGTCCTTCACTTATAACAGCTATAAATTTTGGCACTACAATCTGAGACCATCTTTTGTGTTGTGCACAGTCTGATAATTATAAAAAAAAAAAAAAAAGAAATCACCAACCCTCTCAGGACCCATACTCCACGTTAAACCTCACTCTGCTGTTTTAATGATTTATTCTGACAGTCAGCCAAATTACTTTTCTCTGCTGAATACATGGGGTGAAATAGCATTGCACTTAGCTCAACCCCGAGAACCTTGACACTTCAGCTTGCTCGACCAAATTTTTTGGTCCTGACCAGTTATCTTCTTTTTCTTTGTTAAAAAAAAAAAAAAAAACGTACACACAAAAAATGGGCACATTGACTCTGTGCAGTACTACTCTACTTAGATCAACTTGGTTTTGTATAAAATAAACACATTAGATGCCCCCATAGTTGACTATAATGTATTACTAGATCTGGGATGACAGAGAGAGTCCTAAATATCTAAATAGGGGTTTGTAAGGGTGATTTCATGGAAGGCCTAGTTTTAGGCATGTTGAGAGTGTCCTGGGGATGGGTATCTGTGTTGTATGTGCTGTTATATATTGGTTATCTACGTAGTATATATGCTTTCGACTACCTTATGATGTTTTAGAAAAAAAAAATACGTTAAAAATCCATTCACTGTTGAGAAATACCTGATTTCCTCGGTTGGGTCAATTTGACGAGCCGACCGGAGAAATCACGTGTTTTTCAACAGAGAATGAATTTTTAATGTTTTTTTTTTCTTCACCAAACCCTTCTATATCAATCTAAAAATGCATTTCAGAGTTCAAATGACTGAAATGGAGCGAGTAATGGCCCAAAAATTCTAATTTAGTGGCATGGCCTAACAAAGGTAAAGAAGGATTTACAAAAGTGTTCGCCCATTTTCTCACTAAAATCAGCTGCAGCAACAGGTCACCCCCATCGTCTTTAATTGCCAATATCTCAGCTTCTACTTAAGGTAGACCAATACTTTTTTCATACACTGAAAGGGAAAGGAATAATCTTCACAGTGATACCAATAACTCCATATGCTCAAAATTTGACGAGCGCCTGATTTCATCGTGTCGCGACTCATATATACATATATAGATAAAAGATTTCTACTCAAAAGGTTTTCTGTGAGAAGAAAATACTGGAACACCTACTAATGGCACTGCTGTGCCAAACTAAAAAACTAGAATGTAAATGGCTCATTTTTAATTATACACCCACCATCTACAAAAATGACAAAGTTTTTATGTTTTCAGATATACTTCATGTTCTACAATTTATTACACAAAATACTTTGTTACACCAGAGCACAGGCAGAAAATTCATTCACATATACCTGTACAAGAAACCATGATATGAGCACACTGACAATTGGGTTGCCCTGTCTGGTGGTTATTGTAGCTGGCTTCAAGAAAAACCCTGTTGAGAGACAATAATGAAAGGCACATAAAAAATGATAAATCAATCATACTAGAAGTTATTTTCTAGTTTGTCCAATCTTTCTGTACGTCATGTACAAAATTTAAACCACTGATTACTTTGATCATGCAGTATGTAAATGACATGAATGAATGCTTGCCTACTCTGATCAAAGTCCATGCTATCATGACTTTCTGATTTTTTCCACAATGCCAAATTTGAGTGCAATGAATGAGCAATCACCAGAAATCCTATTCACATTTCTGTAGCGTCATAAGAAACAGCTCACTAGTGTGTGCAGCTACATGACTTTGATTCTTTTTAACTTTGAGGTCATAGTGATCTGACTCTTTGCATGCTAAGCACAAACTAATACATTTGCTCCATAAGTATACTTACCATTCCTCAACCATGTTTCAGTATATTTCAGTCTGAATCTGATTCAATTTTTCAAAGTATTCTTTATAAAACTGATGGTAAATCCATTGAGGAAATGAAGGCTTTGGGGCCTTCCTATAAAGAATTTACTTTGCTTTAACCCACTGTTTTAATGCCATAGGTATTTCAAATGGTATTTTGACATTGCTGGTAAATCCACTGAAAAAATAAAGTTTTTTAGGTGTTTCCCATGATAAACTTATTTGTTATATTTCCAGAGCAGTCTTGGAACAGGGACATCAAATTACGTCATAAATGTCTTAATAAAGCCCTTTAGGTTATCAACTCTAAGTAACAGATGACTGATGCTTAACATCCTTTCGAAAGTGTGAAAGTTGATATCAGACAAAAAATAAACATTTAAATTTTTCTTCTTTTGCTTTCCCTTTTCCTCAATGCTCACTACTCTTTTTCTCACTTTTTTTCCACTTTCTGAAACATGAATTCTATTTTTATGTTATTTTCCTATTAGAACAGTGTAAAACTTAATTTGTACTTTCAAGTTTTTACCTAGCTCTATTGCAGCCATAGATGCTGCAAATTGAATACATATGGGGTGACCTCTCAGCACACTGGCTAAAACCAGGGAGAAAAAATTTGCAAAAATAAAGTTTAGCACATAACTCTGTATATTCACCTCCCAATATTCTGATATATTTACAATGTGTCTTTAAGAACAATATTGCTTTGTTCAGAAATGATGTTCTTTCAATTTTTGCAATATAGAAAGTTGGTGACCATGTTCACCACATTCGACTCCGATTTCTGTGTTCAAGTCCAGTGACATAAGACCCATTCTGATTGGCCGAGACAAATCTAGTTTTTGAAGTAGCGTTGGTATGAATGCATTGGTGTAACCATGATGTGAAATAATTAACACCAGTACAGAAGTGAATCAATATTTAACTAACATAATCTAATGAAAATGTCCTCATTCAAAATTCAGTCTCCAATAATTTCTGTTTTTCCACTACTCACAAAAGAGCTGGTCACTGCCCAAAGCTTGTAGAATTCTTGAGCCACCGATCAGATTACCCAGGGCTGCAGACAGCGTGGTGGCAAAGATTCCAATGACAACAAAAGGCTTCCATATATTCACTTGTTGCAAAAAGAGGTAATCATTCACGAGCAATCCTCTGAAAGCAATCACAAATTGAAACAATAATATGACTGTTCTTGCTAATTTCTTAGAGTACTTGGGGGAATGAAAGCAATCAATGACAACGACCATTTAGTATTCCATAAAGCTAACATTTCTTTTTTTTTTTTTTATCATACACTAAAAGAAATAGGCAAATAATCACATTATGCACTGTAACCAAATTTTGTCACTCTCACTCATTACTTTCTGATATTCTACTGAAAGTGACACCCCCATTCACTGTTGAGATACCCAAAACACTAAATAGAAGAGAGATATGAGTTCAGTCAGGTGGCATCTGTGTTTAAGCAATAAATCTGCTCATTGCAACAGCTTTGTTGTTAAGAACATCTTTCATTTAGGATGTACTTTGTGCTAGCTGGGATATGCTGGTTCATGTAAGGTATATGTATGATATGTCTTCCAGTCCAACATGTCAAAAATGGTGTATTTTGCTTTTGGTGCACTGAGCTGATAGCATAACACACTAAACCGCCATGGGTTACAAACCTTGTACTTGATCCGGCAATCAGAGTGAATAAAACCAAATACACACAAAATGTGAAACACACCGCTGATGCCGTGCCTCTTGGTATAGCCTTAGAGGGATCTTTCAGTTCACCTGTTTATGAAAAGTTTCCAGGTAAGACAAACAGGATAGAATAAATCAATTTGCACTTACACAAAGTCTCAAAGTTCAATTACCTGCAGATCATTTTGTTCTTTATTCAATTCACTGAGGGTTATTATTGCAACATTTGAGATCAGAGTATTATGTTTGGTGGCCGTTTTTTGTGATTCTAAATAATTTCAGAATTTTTTTCCCACATAAAGGTCACAACAATTGTGATAACATAAGCAGTTTATTCTAGAGTAAATTTCCTTGCAAATTATCTGAATTTCATTTATGTAACTCCTAGCTAATTTTCTATGATTGTTTTTTTTGTTTTGTTTTTCTAATGCTCAGGGCACATGTGTGGTGCAAACATTGTGAAGTTTCATGTATACTGACCCATGTCTTGAAATAGACCACACAAATGCATATTTGATGATTTGATTAAGTGTGACTTCCATTCCATTTTCCCACAACTTTTACATTTTGCAGTTGCGCATGAATAACTCAAACAAGTAATCTTTGGAATCATGGATCTCTAGAACAAACCTCGCAGTCCCAAATGATTTCAGTATAATATGTATGTCTCTTTCATGTGTAATCTCAATACAAAATGGATTAATCTAACAGATGCTACTATCATGCAGTGCTAGACAAGTTAATATGTGGCCTAATGTGGCAAGCCCATGTTGTTAAACTTTCTCTGTCAATCCAACAAAAATAGATGTGAGAGTATGTAGTTAATCACTGAATGTAGATTGGGGTGGTGGGCGCCAGACCTCTGTTTGATGGGTGAATGGGAACAATCTTAGGAGGGTAGTGCAGCACAGCAGTGTATTTCAGTTTGAGACAATTGGGTAGGGTATACAAATTCTGTTGTGATCTTGCAAAACTGCTCATACGTTTGTTTGCCCTTCCTCACCTTATTCATGCACTTACTGTCATCATACAGTCATATCAGTGATATATTAAAAAAAAAAAAAGTCACTATCAGTAATGCTTTGATTCTTATTTTGTATTCTTATTCCTCTAATGTGACAATTCCTGCAAGGAGCAGAATGGACACAGGGGTTTTGTTTAGGATGTACAGTTCATTTTTGTCAACTTTGAAGATTTATTCTGGATGAAGTTTCAAAATAATTAATTTTTATAAACATGATGCAGTTCAACATCTCATTCTAGTTTATTTAAAAAAAAAAAAAAATTTATTCAGTTAAGTCACTCTAAACCAAAAACTCACTGAAAAGTCTGGCCACCTGAGGTGGGCCACAGCTTGTGAGTTAAAAAAGCGGCATGATAACATAACACAAGCATTGGCATTTCTCAATTTTGTTGGTTTGATATATACATGTATACCAATATTGAAAATTAAAAAAAACAACAAAAAAACAACCTGACATGTTTGCACCATTCAGGATTCCAGTGACACTGCTAAACAAGATGGGAAATACTGTTTCAAAGGACATCATTAGACCTGTGCTGTAGTCAATAGTGTAGCCACCTGTGGAAAAAAAAAAAAAGGTTCTATCAAACAAAAGAAAAAAAATCAGATTGCCTGGTAAAATGTGCCACTACAATGAATTGTGCTAAAATTTATTTATAGAAGCACAGGGACTCTTCTTATGTTATCCAATATAAGAGATGTGACACGAAGAAATTCATCCAGGAGTTGCTGATATTATTCATTTCCTTTTCTGCATGTAAACACATTTTTGTTCTACCAAGTAGAAGTTGAGATACTGGCAAGTTGCTGCAGCTGAATTTATTGAGAAAATGGCCAATCACTTTAGTAAATCCTCCTTCATTCTTGTTAGGCCATGCCACTAAATTACAATTTTTGCTTTTCACTCAATCTACTTTAGCAAATTTAACTCTGAAATGCATTTTTAGATTGATATAAAAGGGTTTGGTGAAGAAAAAAAAGCGTATTAAATTCATTCACTGTTGAAAAAGACGTGACTCCTCTGGTTGGCTCAGTTTGAAAAGCGCCCGATTTCATCATGTTGCATCTCATATTTGAAAATGGCTAGGCTTATCCTTAAAGTGTACACTTGACAACAATGATTGTTTTTTGTTTTTTTATCTATTTACGAGATGTTAAAAAAAAAAAAACACACACTTGATGTAAATGAACACCGTGTAAAAATCTTGAGATATTACTGATGGAACTCAAGTTGCCCTATGAGTATTTCTACTCTCGCAATCTGTTTTGAAATACTACTGCTATATGTCGACTTATGGCTTGTGTATTGCAGAAATATCATGACATGCTTCAATGGTGACATTGTAAATGGACTTACCGTGACATGAGACAGTGACTTCTGTCATTTTTCTTCTGTATACTATTGTTGCAAGTCGACTTGCCTTAATAATAAATGAACCAGATTCATGATAGAAACTGAAACTGAAGCTGTAACTCAACATAGAGTTATATTACGTCCAAGATTTCAGTGAAACATTGCCATATGTCCTATATTTATGTTATAAATAAAATTCTATGGAAAAAAAAAAAGGATAAATTTGTTCTGATAAAATGATCATGATGTGCTGTTCACAATTAGAATAAAAAGAAGTAAAAACAACAAAAGCTATTAAGTTTTTTCTTTCTCCTGAAAATGTGCATTTTTTTACCTATGGCAGCAGTATTTCCGTGCAGTGATATGTTCACTCATAATTTTAAATTTCTTTGAATGGCAGATGAGTAGATGAAAATGAAACTATGATTGTAGCTAAATATTTTTCACAACAGCCCTGTGATACAGTGATGAATCTCTTTTTGCTGACAACTGAATGAGTCAACCCAACATTGACACAATGATGATCATGTCAGAAACTAAACTTCATGCCAACTTCAAGGCCTTGCTATTTGTTTATGAGTCATACAACATGAAGGATAAAAATGTAAAATACATAAATATGAGCCCTTAAATCAATAACAACAATAACAACAAATATACTTACTGTCCAAATTATCCCTAAATGTCTTGGCTGAAAGTCCTGTGTAATTTCTGTATACAGTTGCATTTGGGTCACTACTCTTGTTTCCCCAGGCTACTGTGTTACTTCTAGGAATTTCTACCTCAATTGTATCATTTTTCACAAAAATGCTGATGATTATTGACAACGTGCATATCACAACTATCTGTAAAATGAAATAAGAAAATAACACTGAGCAAATCTTAATTCATAAAATAGAACGAAAGTGCTTGTGAGAAAAAATGTGTGTACATATACATGTGTATGAAAACATAAGTCATAAACAATATGATTCATACAAAAATATTCAGTGCATCACCTGATCAATATCATTTATGAAAAAGGAAGTGTCACGATTATATTTTCTTTCTTGTCTTGTTCATGTTTGTTGTTCACCTTCCTGCCCATTATATTCAAGCTGTTCAACATTTTACTTAGTGCTGTCACTATGCACACATATACATGCACTTAGATTAATGACAAAATCAGCTCCCTTTATTGGAGCCCTCCACCTTCACAAATATCAGAAATGTTGTAAGTGAACAACTGAAGATTTGCCTTTGTCCATGACCTCTTCTTCACGTTCAACAGTTTTTGACAAAACAAAAAAAGTTTAGCTTCAGATCAAACTTGTTCTTTTTTTCTTAGTACTCATTTTTTCACATCTAGCAGTGACAAACACATAAAGCTGTTCAATGAATGGATATTTATATAATCAAGAACACATTTTGTGTTAACTTGGAAATTATATATATGAGATGCAGCCCAATGAAATCAGGCTCTTGTCAAATTTTGAGCTTATGGAGTTATCGGTAACACTTTTAAGATAATTCACTTCCTTTTCTATTGATAAAGAAATCTTTGTTCTACCGTAAGTAGAAAGAAGTCAAGGTATTGACAATTAAAAATGATGGGGGTGACCTGATTTTGCAGCTGAATTTAGTGTGAAAATCACCAATCCCTTTTGTTAATCCTCATAATCCTCATCAGGCTATGCTACTAAATTATAATTGTTGGGCTTTTACTCAATCTATTTCAATAAATCTGACTCTGAAATGCATTTCTAGAGTGATATAGAAGGGTTCTGCGAAGAAAAAAACCCAACTGCGTTAAAAATTCATTCACTGTTGCCGTTGAAGAATATGTGATTTCTCCGACCACCTCAGTTTTCGATGAATGCCTGATTTTAAATAGCACAGTTTTTTATAAAACCCGAGTGAAAGTCCCTAAGCCAATGGCAATCAGAGCAAAATCAGATTAAGAGTGTGTGGCAGGGCCTTCTGCTTAGTCTCTTCCCACTAATTTCTAGCTGTCGTTGCCATCGCTACTATTAACAAAGCATTGGTAACATTGGTGTTAAACATAGTCTGCTAGCCGACAGCAGATTTTGAAGACCGTAACTGTAATCATGTTCATGGCAGTCAGCTTTTTGTGGCCTACATAATCAGTCACGTGGGTGCCGTAAGAATAAAGGAAAACTAAAAGTTACCGCTGCCGTAAACATAGCCACTTCGTTTTTTTTTTTTTTCTCCATGTCAGTAAGAATATTATGGTTGACTCATCTATGCCAGAAAAAGTTTGAAATAAGCCATAGTTACAGTTTTTGAATTTTCAGCCCTCTTTTAGGTCATTTCATGACTAATGAGAAGCTGCCCTTACCAGCAATATGATGACAGATGTCCTTGCAAACATTGCTCCTCCAACAATGCAAACAAGTAAACAGACAAAAAGAGAAACTGTGGCATACAAATACTTCCACCAGTCTGAGTCTACAGGCAGTCCACTATCATCTCCTGACATGAAAGTGCCTGGACAATGCAGGAAAGAAATTTATTCCACAGGCATCATACATGTATTATGCAAAGCAGGTTTAGATGGAATTTTGTGTAAGTATTTATCACAATCAGAACAGGCAGCAAGCATTAAATGTCAGAGGTGTTTAAACAAGAGAGAAGTGATTTGTTGCTTTGTAAATTTGGATGCCTTTTTGCTAACAGTATGACACATTCTCACTCAATGCATTATAAATGTATTATTTGAAAAAGCCATATTTTGATGATGGTCCTTGCTTTGTATCAGCTTTGATCAGACAACTTGTGTGGTATCATAGTTTTAACTGATTCTATCCAATAAAACTTTGTCTTTTCTTATTACTTACCTCCTTTCCCGAAATTCTGACTCACTCCTTCCACAAAGCCAGAAATGTACAAGGCAGAGGACAAAATCTGTGCTACAAAAAAGAGAAAGCCAATGCTGCCACCAAATTCTGGGCCCAGAGCCCGGCTGATCATGTCTAATCATGCAGGTCAAGGAAGATATATGCAAAGAGCTCAACCATTCTCACCCCTTACTGCTTGAAAACTTTTCATGTCTGTTCAATTTTCATGACAATATGAGACATGGCATGATGAAATCAGGTGCTCGTCAAACTGAAGCGACCGGAGAAATCATGTGTGTTTTTAACAGTAAACAAATTTTTAACGCAATTTTTTTTCTTCAGAGACTTCTACATCAATGTAAAAATGCATTTCAGAGTTTAATATGACGAAAAAGATTAAGTAAAAGCCCAAAAATTGTAATTTAGCGGCATGGGCTAACAAAGATTACTAATGATTTTCAAAAAGCCATTTTCTCACTTAATTCAGCTGCAGCAACAGGTCACCCCCATTGTCTTTAATGCCAATATCTCAACTTCTACTAAAGGAGGACAAAACTTGTTTCACACACAGAAAGGGAAATGAATAACCTTTACCGTGATACCAATAACTCCATATGCTCAAAATTTGACGAGCGCCTGATTTCATCGTGTCTCGTCTCATATAAAAAATATCCAGCTGCCTTTTCACTGCATAAGCAAAAATATGAGGTAACCTCAGTTTGTGGTTTGCTGGTTGTTCTGAAAAGCTAATCAGGTCAATCAATGTGTTGTTCAGTTTTGAAGTAACTTTTCCTATGGAACATTTTTAAGCAAAACAACTGGTAAAAAAGTGACACTTTGCACTGCCCTCTTCTGTCAAACACAGCTGTGAAATCAGTAGCAGCTATGTACAAAATAACCACCTGCAGGAGGTTGAGAGACGAAACAAAATGTGGCAGCTGCTATATCATTTCCTTTCTTGGCAAATTTACTCTCAAATTAACCTACAAACTGTACTAAAATCCATTATCCAATTTCACAGTTTTAGTGCTTTTCTTTATTTATAGTGCTATAGTGGTCTCCCATAAAAACCCGCTTCTGCTATGAAATGGAATTTTTCTCTATAATTTACCCCTCTAAGATCCCGCTCCCAAATAAAAAAATCCACCTAAGAGCCCAGTGTCTGGCCAAGACATGCGAGTACTTATGGTGTAATTTTACATCATTTTGTTCACTTGAGATAAAACACAGTGCTAGATGTGCAGTAAAATGGGGATAGGGGTGGAGAGAACAAGTAGACAAAGGAGTGAAAGTGATGGTTAATGTATGGCTGCATAATTAGACCATATTGTGGACTAGTACGTAAGCATTTCTTTGTTTGACAACACATGGGACAGTATCTGTGATTGGCTCTGGTGGATAAGAAGTAAGTTTAGCCTCCTATCTGGTCAATTGTTTTCCTACTTAGGTCTGGCTAAGTCATTGTAAACACTTGAATCACTCGTGTGACCATCTGTAGGGTTTCCAACAATGATATTGTTACATGAAAACTCACTCGACATTTTAATGCTGGGCAATTCTGATGCACTAACAAAGATCAGGAATGATTAGATCTAATGCACATCTAGTATACATACTGGTACTGGGAAGAAATCTGTACTTATTCGCATAGATATATTTTTTAACTAACAGTCATGATTAAGTAATCATAGTAGTAAAGTCAGTCTGTGGTCAGACAGGTTGTGTAACTTTTCAACCTGTCTAAGAACCTGCCTACCTAAGAGCCCCCCTTTTCTTGTCTCCCGGCAACTGGGTTTTTGGGTGGAGACCACTGCATTTGAATTGTAACATGCTGACAACTTTTTTCATAGATACCTAGGACAGCAAATCATTTCATTTTCACTGGCAGGAAAGAAAAATAAACAAAACATATAGCAAGTTCCCCAGACAACACTAATTTTAGACTGATTTGCATTCAAATCCTATTATGTCCCATTTTCTGCGTGGGAAAGACAATTTACACATATTTCCTGACCTGAGCCAGGATAAAATGGCTATTGACTTTTGACAGTGAATGGTATCATTAGATTGTAAGAATATGAGCACCTAATTGACAGCTGTCTTGTACGCTTCCAAGGAAGCTGGTAACATCTGCGAGCCTCTTCACTAGGTCTGTTGAGCAATAAGAGATGGTCAAGTGTTTACAGCCAATACTGTACAGGAATAAGCACTATATCTGTAGTTTATGAAAAATGCCATTTTTTCAGCAAAGAGATGTCACCAGAAATACAGAGAAAAGTTCAAATTTGAGGAAAACATTGATAACAAATCGACTTTTTCATATGGTTGCCATGGCAGTGCCGCCATCTTGGATTTTGGCGTCCCTAAATTGACTGATTTTAAAATCTATCTCCTCCACCAAATTTTAACGAAATTTGATAAATCTTGTTGGTGAACATATTGTTTCACATTATAATATCTAAAAAGTTACGTATTTTTAGCCCTTCCCATGCAATAGAAAATGTTCTATATATTTTTTAAAATGCCATACAGCGAAAATTCAAATTTCGTAATTTTTTCAAACTGAAAACCCAATTTTCTCTAAAACTTAAAAACTAATTTAACGTGCATATGTAATTTTCGGGTTTTGTGGTGACAATGATGTGTACCAAATTTGGTTTCATATTGGTAAAACAAAAAAAGGAGATAGCAAAAAAAAAAACTGTAAAAAAACTGGGCTTTGAGAAAAACACGTATGTGTAAAGTTTTTCCCAGCAAAAAATTAACATGAAGAGTTTTGTGTTCAGCTTTCAGTGTTGGAACAACCTTTTTTTTACAAACTAGCCCTCTTTCCATGACTTCTGTGTCTCTTGTTGCCGTTTTTTGGTTTTCTAGGAGTATTTTTTTTCCTTAATTTTGCTCCCTACTCCCCATCATAAATGAACCATTTCGGGATTCTAGAGGGCCTCTGTGTATCGGCCATATCATTTTTGAGTGCAAACCAAGAGTTTCGACCTTGCCTATGACATACAGTCGACAACTGAGCTGTTAGTAGCAGAAAGAAAGCAAAATTGAGCTATTTATAGGACGGGAAAAGTCATTTTAGAACACTTACATTATTAATTTGCATGATCAGCAGTTTTTTTGGCGTCATAGTGGTCATCCAGTGTCCATCTCTGGCACTGGAACTCATGATATTTGTAGGAGAGGTGATATTCAAGTGCTTGTTGCACCCTTTGTCTGTATATAATCAAATTGCGATGATCTATTGCCTCATGTAGCAGCCAGGTGGAGCTAAATCCTGATTGACAATACGTTAGGTTTACCGTTGAATGGTGTCTGTGGTATTCTATTACATGGTGTCGTGAGCTAACGGTTAGGCCACCCAACTCGAGATCTGGAGTTCCGGGCTCGAATCCTGACAGGTCACTACTTTAATGATATATTTATCTAACATTGATTCGTGCCTCTTGTTATCTCTAAAGATTCCATTAGTTTCACTTGTATTCTATGGTAATTTATTGGTGTTTGAGACATTTTGTGAGATATATAAGGATATATGTCGAATTCTACCACACAGAGAGTTCTAATCTAGGACACATTTATTGATGCCTGTAGGACATATTTCCCGATGGCTGTTATATTCTAAGGCACATAAGTTAACAATACATGTATCAGTTCCTTTCTATGAGATTTTGCACTAATGCACATTATAGTAATGTAGTGTCTGACTTCAGTGAGTGACTGCTACACGTTTTGTGACCTTAGTGATCAGTATTCCATGATGGAAGATGACATATTGCTTGTCAATATGTGGACTTAGATGTTACTGCTGTGTTGTATGGGACCTTTCACCAAACAATATTTACTAAGAACAGATGATCGTTGATAAGTCTGAAATGGTCATCTCACTTCATACAGTCCTTTCTGGAGATGGTCTTACATGAGACATTAAGGGGAGGAAGGCGGGGAGGGGGACGCGTCCTGCAAGTGATTTTTTTTTTATTATTGTTATAGTTAGGTTATTTTAACCTTTTTCATCGAAAATTAGAGGAAATAATGGAAAAAAATCGACTTGTTCATATGGTTCCAATGGCAGCGCCGCCCTATTGGATTTTGGCGTCACTAAATTGACGGATTTAAAAGTCTATCTCCTCCCCCACATTATATAACTTGATAAACGTCGGTAAATATATTTCTTGATATAATATCTATAACGCTAGGTATTTGTAGTTATTGCCATGCAATACAAAATTTTCTATAAATTTTTGAAATACCATATAGCGAAAATTCAAATTTCGCCATTTTTTCAATCTAAAAACCCAATTTTCTCTAAAACCTACCCACCGTATTTAACGGTGCAGACGCAACTTTTTAGGTTTTGTGGTGACAATAATGCATACCAAATTGCTTTGAATCGATTTCGAAACAAAAAAGGAGAAACAAAATAACCGCCAAATAACAGGATTTTAAGAAAAATGCGTTTAAAGTTTTGTTTAGCAAAAAAATTGAGATGAAGACTTTTGTTTTCGCCTTTCAGCCTCGGAACAGCCTTTTGTTTTTACATACTAGCCCTCTTTTCATGACTTCTATGTCTTTTGTTTCCGTTTTTTTTGGGGGGGCTCTCTGGGTGTATCTTTTATCGAATTTTTCTCCCTACCCCCATCTTTATAAGAGCCACTTTCGGGTTCTTGAGGGCCTCTGTGTGTCCCCTATATCCTTTTTAGTGCAAACCACCAGTGTTTGACGTTAACTATGACATAAAGTCGACAACTGAGCTATTCGTAGCAGAAAGAAAGCAAAATTGGGCTGTCTATAGGACGAGAAATGTCATTTTAGAACACTAACATTAATAATTTGCATGATCAGCAGTTTTTCTCGCCTCGTAGTGGTCATCCATTTCCATCCCTGGCATTGGGACTCGTGATGTTGGTAGAAGAGGTGATATTGAAGTACTTGATAGATAGATAGATAGATAGATAGATAGATAGATAGATAGATAGATAGATAGATAGATAGATAGATAGAT
>JBCAUA010016513.1:0-12898 GCA_038406235.1 Peronia verruculata | reverse complement strand
TATCTATCTATCTATCTATCTATCTATCTATCTATCTATCTATCTATCTATCTATCTATCTATCTATATCTATCTGTGTTAATCAGCTATCTATCTATATCAGTGTATCGATCTATCTATTTATCCATCTATCTGTCTTTCCATCCATCCATTTATCCATCCGTCCTTCCATCCATTCATCTATTCGTCAATCCATCCATCCATCCATCATTCTGTTCCTATCCTGTATTGCTGTAACCAAGCTGACTCATTCTCTGCTCTCCCCATTGCCTGTGTTTCACTGTCTCGGCCCCGCTGTGATTCTATTAAGGTAAGATTTAAATACAGCTCACGCCAGCTTTGGCTTCCACCAGGAACAAGGGACCTCTTTGTCTGGACCAATCACGTCCAGATCTCTGGCTCGGTGCAATTCAATTGTGTGTGTATTTTTATTCCTTTTTTCCTCTCCGTTTTTTTTTTTTTTCCACAGTTCATGATCAACTTCATGTCCCGGGTCCTGTGCATCAGCGACAAGATCCTGGAGAAGGACAGCACCCCGGTGGTAGCCAGCCAACCCAAGAAGCGATGGAACGCCGGCCGGGTAGGTGGGGACAGCAGACCACAGTACCCCTACACCGATATTTCTTTTGCCCAGGTTAGGAGTTGACACACCTGTGATGAGGGAGCCTCTACTTTTCTGTATTCCTTACCCCTCCTCTTCTTTAGAATTTGCTGTTATTGTGCGAGTCCTTTTCTATGCCAATCTATTCTTAGAACTTCAAATGTACTGTACTATCACTAATTCACGAAACTTGTTTTTCCATTTTCTGACGATTTTTCTAATTGGTTTATGCGTTCTTTCTATTCTGAAAATCTTCACTAATTTGCTTTTGATATATCTTTCGCCTCGTGACTACTCACTTTCACGATTACTTTCATTGCGAAAAGCATTTTCCTTCCAATTTCTATAGTGTCTTCTTCTATCCTTTTCTCCTTTTTGTATTTGCACCTGTTCCCAAATCTCACTTCACATTAAATGTTTCCTTAATGTTATTTTTAATCCAACAGTCTATATGTTTTTAGGGAAATGTTGCACAGGGAAACTGACAGAGAAGTTAACTGACAAATTCACTTACAAACATGCAGACATAAGAACCACATATAGCCTTACTGACTTTTAAAATGAATCTCATATCAGGAGAATGAACAGAATTAAAAATGAAATAAACTCATACATGTACAAGCGTTATATATTTCTTCCAATGCCAGCCATTAGTATAGAAAGAGTAGATCTGTGACATAATTTTCTGTGAGTGAACATGACATCAAAACAAACATTCCTATGCCAGTAGACAATAGATATGTTCCGACCAAGCTAACGACTGGAAATCCCATTCTAATTTTAGAAAGAGGGTACAAACACTGCAAACTGTTCACTATCACAGACATAGAAACACACATAAAAATGCACGGGACCGGTGACAATAATTGTTCTCGGATCTCGTGGTGGTGCGGTAACAAACATCAGTGAGTGTTCTGGCAGAGGAGTACAAACACTCCGGCTGGGATTTTCAGGTTTTTGCTTAGTCGAATATGAACTGTATTTGATTAACTCTCCAGTGTGCGGAACAGTGTTAAAAGTTACTTTAGTAAACTTCAGTTTTGTTTTCACAAAGTGGCTCAACCCACTTCGAAGCCTCTTCCTATCATCGCTACAGATTTTTTTAAACCATTTTTTTTTTGGGGGGGGGGGAGTGAGAGGGGTTCACGGATGGTGAGAAAAGAATGCCAGAACAAACCACTTATTTTGCGGCGCTAATAGCACTTAGCTGGGCTATGTAACTCATCATGCTCTTGCAAACTGGGAGCTCATCATAAATATAAAAGTACAATAATTGTATGGAATTGTCCGTTAAGTGTTTGCGTCTTACCTACCTAAGAATGGCGGATACACAGACCTCAGCAGCGCACAGCAGCCTCATGATGAATGATATCACGTTACAAACTCCCGGAGTCCAGGCCATTCACTCAATCAGTCATGGTTTAGGAATATATCAAACCCGAAATTTAGCGAACTAACTTGCACATTATGTATGTACTCAAGTATTTATATATATTCTCACAAATACAAATCACTCTAAGAAATGCTTTTTCTTTTTTCTTGGAATTTGGCTAAAGCCTTAGGAAATTCACCGTTATCTCCTCTACGTTTGGCAAAAAAGATTTTTCGCCATTTTTTTTTTTTTTTAACTCATTCTTTCTGATGCGGTGTATATTCCATCTTCCCACCACTTTAACTATCCCCCCTCTCTCTCTCTCTCTCTCTCATCTTTTCTCTCTCTCTCTTCCTCTCTCTTCCTCCCTCCTGCCCTTCTCTCTCTCTCGTTCTCTCTTTCTCATTGTTCTATATCCCTGCGACCTTCAGAATGGTCCACCCCCTACCCTACTTTCCCACCTTGTCCCCCGCCAAGCGCTGTGAGATCCAGGGAGATCAAGGTCACCAGACAAACAATTAGTGAGATCTGTTGCACATTCTCTGTTCCCTCTCTCCCTTCCCCTCCCTCTCCCTCCCTTTTTCCCTCCCTTCTTTCCTTGCCATTTTTCTTTCTCTTTCTCTAATTTGTTACAGCCTGTCCACGCTGAATAATTGATCCGTAGACTTGGCTGAAACTTGTACGTGGCCATAGAAGCCTCTGTGTATTTGAACCCTAGCAGCCAAAATTGAGAGTAGCTGCAGACAACTCCCCCACAACTCCCCCCCCCCCATAAACAAAAAAGAAAACAGTGGCATTTCAATCTATCGCTTTCTTACGAAATTTGATCCAGTTTCACTTTCTCAAATGGTTAGGTCATTGTTCACATTTTAAGTTCCCCCTTCCTTGTGGCGATTACAACAAAATTGGCATGAATTCAAGATACGTTCCAGCGGAAACAAGCTATGCTCTTCTGAAAGTAATTGTTAGATTCGAAATCTGAGATCTAATTTCTATCTTTACAGATTGGTTTGCTCTTTTATTCACCATGCGGCTGTATGCTCTGTCTTTCAGGCACTCTTTCTCTCTTCATTTCTCCATCGATCTATCTATGAAAAAAAATCGATTTAATCCTATATGTTTTCCATTCTTCAGTTATTGCAATCGAGCCAAAGAAAGCGTTTGGAGTTTTCTCTCCAATTTCAGCCTCTAAATTGTTGATATTGATCTTCTAACCTGAGGAATTATTTTTGTCTCTGTTCATTTATGATAATAATTTGGTCAAAATAAATGCCTAAAGTTCGACTGATTCTTTTTTTCTCACTGTGTAAGTTCTCAAATATCGTACCTATTAGATAACCTAAACCAAAGAAATGTCTCCTGTGTGTTACTATTATATTTTCCCCGAAGATACTTCATTGATAAGGCAGTGAATTTCAGCACACATAATTTAATTTTCTCATATAATATATACAAATTATCAGAATAAATGCCTTGAAGTGTTACATTATATTCTGATATTTCCCTATGTAATTACTTAACAGTGTCTTCAATCTCTGTATTTTACGATTGAATTTAATTCAAGTGTTACAGTTTGCTGAATGTCGATCTTAGAATTTTAATGAAAGTATGGAACTGTGTTGAAGATATCGAACACCACAGACACTTATGCAGTTGTTCAAAATATGAAATAATAAAGACAACTGTATAGTATTTATTGAAAATGGAATAGTCCAGACACGTACAATATTTCCATGTTTATTCAAAATATGGAACAGTGAAAATAACACTATAGCTGTTTGAAATATAGGATGGCACACGCCTTGTATACTCTTTCCCCATCCAAATGGTGAGGGGTTATTTTATGATATGACATAGAAAGTGTGAAGCAGTATGCGTGGCCTGACATAAATTTGTCCCTCCTCTCTGTGTAAGTTAAAGACAATTTTAAGGCCAATATTGACCGAAATTATGGAACAGTTACAATGACCAGACATGACATTAATTCCCTTTTTCCAGTGCAATGAATCAGTTTCTTCAAATAATTATAAAGGCAGTTCTATTATATAGTATAAATGTAATGAGATTATCGGACAGTTAGGATGTCCAAATATAAAATTGTCCCTCCCACTGGTCATGCCGTATCAGTTTTTTCAAATACAACGACAAGTCGAACCAGGTCGAACTCAAGAAATTAAATACCCGCCTCACATCCATTGCCGCCCTCCCCCCTTCACCCACCCTCCCCCCCCCTCAACTACACACACACACACACACACACACACATACACACACACACATTAGCACACCAGTTTAAAGAGGTGAAGATGTAGCCCCTGGCCCGTCTCGTGTCTCCAGGGTAGCCAATTTCATGCCGGGCGGCAAGGCAATTTCATTAGGCTATGTTTGGAAGTGTTTGTTGTAAGACAAAGAGTGTTGAGAGGGGCATGAAAGAAAGAAAGAAGGGGAAAAGGCAGAAGGAAAAAAAGAAAGAAAGAAATGAAACAAAGAAAGAATGATGTAAAGAAGGGGAAAGAAAGAATGAGAGAAAGAAAGCAAGAAAGAGAGAAAGACAAACAGAGAGACAGAAAGAAGAATGAAATTGAAAAGAGAAAGAAAAAAGAAAGAAAGAAGAAAAGACGAGAGAAAGAAATAACGAGAAGGAAAGAAAGGAAAACAAACAAACAAAACAAAAGGAAACAGAAACGTTCCAACGCAATCATAATTTGACAATGAACTTTTTCCTGAAATAAAAAAAATATTTCAAGAAAATCACGATTTAGTTGTGCGACTTCTTTTTTTTTGCTCGGTGAACAAAATAATTGCAGTCTCTAGAACATGAAGTGCTGCTATTTTATGTCACAGAAAATAATGTTTGCATACTTCGTGTTGATTTACCTATGTTTTTATTATTATTATTTTGATCAAAACTTGTTCAAAATAAAGATAAACTTTATTTGTCTCGAAACGGAAATGTCTTCCAATTGAGTTCACCAATACGGAGGGAAATTCCATTGAACTTGAATTGCATCGGACGTAAGTTTATCTCACTTCTTGGTTTGACCTTGTAACGGTGCATAGGAAATTAATGACTTAAACTCTTCGCTATGAGCTTATTGAATCTGAAATGTCTCCCCAAACAATAGTAGTAATGAATAGTGCCAATGATGTATTGACGTAGGAAAACGCCTGACCTACTTCCGCTTTGGGTTTTTCCCAAAATCTTGTGTTCTGCTACTGATGAGATAGGATATAGCTAGCATGGAAGTTACCTTCACCTTCGCATTCCATGCATATAAGCTATAATATCATGAACAGAAACAGAACAAGGCAGACTATAGTAAAAAAAAATGCCACAACTGGACAAGTGTATCGCTCATGTCAGGAATGGATTTCTATAAGTCTCGATTGACTCTTTCTTGTCACAAACACTCGCTTCCTTGAGAATGTTTCAATTTTTTCTTTATTTGCTCCAGGTTCGATTGCTGGACAATGGTGTGGAGAAGAGGTCCCAAGACCAGGATGGAGATGGTCGAGGTGGGAGCATATGTGGCGGGGACATGAGGGGTGGCATGGGTTTTCAATTCCCTCCCATTGGAGATGAATTCCTTTCTCATAGCCAGGCCAATGCCCAGGTATGATTTAATCTAGTCAGAGTTGCATTTCTGAAGCTTGTTTGTTTGTGTTGGGGTTTGACGGCACATCAGCACGGTCACAGATAGTATATGTAAACACGATAAGGTAAGTTTACATGTCAAAACGAAGAGAGGAAGGAGAGCGAGACAAAAGACAGAGAAGACAGGAGCGAGGGGAGAGAGAGAAGAGATGTGCGGGCTTTCACTGCCTGCAGATGGGAGCAAAGAACCTATACCCTGAACCCTCGTGGAGTATTCATGTCTAAAATATTTGTTTGGTCAAATTTTCATTTTAACTGCTCAGCCTGATTCATTTTTGTCCAATTTTCGTTTCAACGGCTCAGTCTGTTTCCCAGTCAAGTGGGCATGTGAAGTTTCATTTGGTCAGATTTTCGATTTATTTAAGCTAAAATTGAAACACCTAGCTCGGCTGCAATCACAATGCAGATGAAAATTATTCCTCCATAAGTGTACATTGTATGTAGTAGTATAAATAGTATTATTAATGCACTATTGTTGTCCAGTGTGACAGGACAAATTCGAAATAACATTTCTCTATGTGAGCACACGTACAACAAGATTGCTGTTTTATTTGTGTGGGACATTTATAGAGAATTTGATGCGAAAAAGTCAAGATTATGATCTATCATACTGCGTCTCTAGAGATTATCTTCTTGCCGATATTTTCCAGGCTATGTTATGACTGAGGCCTCCTTGAGTATTACATGTTATTGTTTATTTTATGACCTACATTTTTGGTAGACTTATTGCGAATGATTAGGGTCTTCATCCGTTTCCGAATGGATTCAAACATTGCAATCATAACAACCCCTGAACAACGACAGGACATGATTATTATATGCTTGTCTTGTTTGATATTTTATTTTATGACATCTCTTATGATTTCCATTTCTTTGTTTGAATGACTGTGTCAGTGCGTAATGGTGTATATAACCATATAGAGCCCTGAAACAAAATCTTACGACAGTTACATTACTTCAATCAAATTTGGATTCCAACGACTTAAAATGAATTAAGCAACAGGTGAAATGATTATTTTTTTATTTTTTTTTTTTAAGAGCAGCTTGTTATTTCCACGCATTTTTATCAATAAATTCTTTATTTCTACTCAGAACTGGTCATTTTCACCTGTATCATTTATATGACACCTCATATGACTACTGGAGTGTAAAAGCTTAGCATTGACGTTAATCACTTATTGCGCATCTGTCACAGGTCCTGGACGAAATCAAGGCGATACGAGAGTTATTAGAACGAGTGAGAGACAAAAAGGCGAAGGCCGAGGAAAAAGACAAGCTTGCCCGAGAATGGCGTGTGGTTGCCCTAGTAACAGACAGAATTATATTCGCCATCTACGTCATGATCAACTTCACGGGCCTTCTCATCATATTTATTTGGCAGATCGACCGCAAAGAGCCATTGGTCAAAGGCTTTGGTGATATCAACTAAACTGCCTGAAAGTTGAAGAACAAACCTGCCTTCGATGTATTTTGGCGAGAGAAATACACTGATACCTTGTTGTATACAAGTAGTGTTTGGAAGACAATACCGGAGAAAAATTATTTGGAATGAAAATGGGATGCGCTCTGCACGCTGTCTAGATATTAAGATGCTTGCTACTGTGTCCGTAGGTGATGGAGTAAGCATCTACCCTATGCTTTGACTGTTTCCTACATGATATTTGATTGTGAGAACTTACATAAAAACATACGTTTTTTCCTGCTGGCATGGAGAGAGCCTCGTTACTGTGTGTATTGAGGACTACTTAGGCAGATCCTGAACAGCTGTTTAGAGAGACCAGGCTAATCACACTGATGGTTAAAATACTCGAGAATCTAAATGTAGTAGATAAAATGATATGTCGTGATATGTAGTATTGAAACCTATACAGGTGATAAATAAGATGGCAAAAGCTACATCAAATACAGATACGAATAAGAATCTCCGAGTTCTTTAAGTATTAATGACGATATGTGGATTTGTGTTTTGTTTTGGTTCTCTTTGAAAATGTAAACTAAGAACTCACCGTGAAATGACTGACCCAGACTGCATGATCAGCCATATTCTACTGTGTTCAGTTTTCCTGCTAAAGACCTGCCTGTATTCATTTTCTAGGGCATCAGGAAACTGCGTGCAGAAAGGGGCAGTCGGGAATCTGTCCTCGTGTAGTGTGTGGAGGGACGTCAACGAATATTTGTAGCTGCCACTAGAATAACCACAGAGATTCAATATATCACATATAATTTGTAAAATAACACGTAACACAGGACATCATTACACAATATGCATGACTGTATTATATGGTTTGTGTTGATTCGATTCTGGCCATACTAAAACACGTGTCCAGCAATGTGACTTCCTACGTTTTGAATCGCTGTATCGTATTGTATTGCTTTTGTAGATCTATTGATAACTGACAAATGATTCTGGAGTGTACAGAGCTAGGTATGTGTGTGCTATCTGTGTTTTGGAAAATACACCTGCACATTGATGATTGTCTGTATGCATAGTTACGGTTTTAATACGCCTATCCTGCGATGAGGCACTTATCTCTGGTGTAAACATGAGTGTAAGAGAGGTAAAATACAGTGGTGAGCAAATCACAAGAAAGCTAGGATGGCCAATTAAGTTATGACTTACTGAGACGAGCCTGTGAGCCCTGTAATGATCAGTGCAAGGAAATATACTTAATTGCACATTTTGTCCTTATAATTTCAATTCTAACTGATATGCTGAGATCTGAAAGAAACAGTTTCGACGTGGACATGAAAAAAAAAATGAACTTGAAATCCCTTAAATTTAGCGAATACTGTGGTGAGATTGCCAAACTAGAAAAAATATTTTTGTGCAAATTCAACTTTAAAAGTATTATACAGAAGAGACCATAACCAAGAGGTGTTCAAATATTGGCAATAGAACAGCGCCACACATCCGTATAAAAGACTTCAACCAAGACAGCACTGTAACTATGAGAGTTAATGGGTCAACAAAAATATTGCAGTTACATCACATATAAGAATGGAGAAAGTATTAAAGTACAGTTTTAGTGGCCAACATATTTCGATGTGATGCACAAAATGTAGTTTCTGCCTGCCTTTGGATCTTTGTTCCACTAAGATCACACCATTGCTCCATAGCCACATGAGGATTCTTTCTGAATGGATGCACATAGTTGTTTTATTATTAAGAACTGCTTACAATGTGCACTTTATTGGGCGGTAACTTGACGAATTTCACATAACACTTGTTGTTTTTTCTTTTTTCTCTGTTTATTAAATAAAAGCAGTTTCTTCAGCATTTACGTCTCTGCTCTTTTGTAGAACCTACTATGAAGACGTCAGGATTGTGATTCTATGAGATAACATTTTGTGAGACACCGATGAATTTGAATTACATTATGTTTCCTGAGCCATATAATAGCACTGATATGAATGCCCTTTGAAATATATATTGTTATAGGGAGTGGTTTATTTAATTTGCACCACTATCCTCATTATATTTTGATTGATAGACAAAATGCTTGTGTTCCATTGTTTGTAAGGTGGCAAATCATTCCTTAGTGAAACTGCAGTCTTTCTCTTCTATTTTTCAGAGGTCACAACTGTGTGGTCATTATCTGCACGTATCCATCACAGTGATTCCTGTGTTTTCTTGTATGACTATTACATTATTTTTATGTGTTGTGTGTCTTTTTCTGCAAGTGAAAAAGAAAGGGTGCAGATCAGGAAGAGGGGGGAGATTGATAAGGAAAGTAAGCACTGCAGATAGAGAGAAAGAAAGAGAGAGAGAGGTATATATAGTAGAACTGAAGAGAGATACAGAAGAGGAGAAAAAGATAGAAGGAGAGAGACGGCGGGGGGGGGGGGAGTAGAGACAGAACCAAAGAGGCAGAAAAAAAAAGAAAAATAGGAACAAAAGAAAGAAAGAATTGAAAGAATATGAAAAAAAGAACATGAAAGAGTATGAAAGAACAAAGTTGAAAGGAAGACGGATATCTTGTTTGCAGGAATGATGGTATATAATGTATTTTGTGCTATTCTGATCAAGCGGGCACGTACGGGTACTGCTGGCTTACTTATGCCGCGTTGTAGAGTCATCTGTGTAGTTTATTCGTTCTTTTCTTCTTTGATCTTGTTTTGATCTTGTTATTTGTTGTATTTCTTGTTGTTTTTACTTCTTGTTGTCACCCTTTTGTTTTCTGTCTTATTCCCTGAAATGCCTCTACGTTTACTCATTAGCAGACATTCGTAAGTTATAATATACAAGAACTTAGTTAGATCGCAGACATTTGTGGCACATATAGTTTTTATCCCCGTGTAACGGTAATTGGGTATAATAAAGGTGCTATCAGCAATTCGTTGTCACTACTCGCCTGCACATTACGTAACGGTATTTATTCTTTCAGGTGGCCCCCGCCCCCTCTTCTGCCCCACCTCTAATAAGAAACAACAACAAAACAAACAAAATAATGTTATTGATTAGAAAGACAAACATGAGACACTAAAGTTTTCGGTTTCCATATTATGTTCACCATAAAAACGCAAGGAGGCTGATCTGATCAAAGAGAGGCACTCTGTCAATTTCGTTTGATTTACTTTCCAAATAACATACAACTAGAAAACATGAAAAATTACAAAATACCCATCCTATATTGCCTGTGGCCCTCAGTTGTCATATTTTGGACTGATACAATTCAATTTTCTTTTAAACTAAATTAGGAAAAAGTATTAAATATATTACTGCCTGTCACCTTTTCAGGCGTATAGACTAATGTCCAAAGTCCTCTACCTACGCCAAAGCATGAGATAATTTTAATGGTTCATTCCACTGTCCCTCCTACCGTCATAGTACATACAATCATCTTTATCAGGGGATTCTTAGCTTACTCTCCAGCTTACTTTTATTGTAGATTCCACTCTTTTGTAAGTTCTGTTCTATCTAGTGCTGTCACTTCCCCTTATTGATATGTGGTTGATCCTTTCCCACAGCTTTTGATTCTTTACTGTGCTCCTGTTCACTATTAAAGCAATCATCCTGCTTATTTGCTTTACCAGTTTGTGTTGAAAATCTTCCCAGTTTCATTCGTTTGCTTATTTGTGCCGAGTATTACACAACACATAAGGAAAAAATTAAGTGTTGCGTGTTATAAGTTAATTATTATTAAAATCTTATTGACATTATCTTTGCAAGTTTTTTTTTTTTTGGGGGGGCACTATTTTATGTTTGCTTTCGATCATGTGCTTCTTACCGTAACCGTGCATTGATAGAAATGTTTGGTTTAACTCTCTACAGCCCAAAATGGCATATACAGTAAGTTATGTCATCCAAAGACTGAAAGGTGAGAACATGTTTGGTTTAAAGTTAACACATTTTTTCAGAGCAATGAAATTTAGTGCAAACCGATACTCAGTCAGCAGAAATGATCTCATTGAAAAAGTTTGAAGATTCAAATTTATCTTCGGATGTAACAGTCATTTTGTGTTGCAGAACATACTTCTTTTTCATCACCTTTAAGTTTCAGACACAATGATCGGTGAAAGAAAGAAGAGCATTACTCTTTGCCTATTTATATTCAAATAGTGATGATCTACGACTGCATGTAGCAGCCAGGTGGAGCCAAATCTTGGTTGACTGTAGGCTAGGTCTAACAATAAATGACCATGGGTCAAACACGTTAGAATAGACTTATCGACTTTTCGATACCATTTTACTACGCAGAAATGGCAGGGCTTTCAAAAGAAAACAAAAGCGCAAAATCACATTTTTGGGGCAAAATCCATATGTCAGGACGTCCCCCCTCCCTCCCCTTTCCTTGAGGATATACAATAACTGCTCCCGGAGGAGGGAGGGAGGAGGGGAACGGAAAGGAAAGTATGGCACAACAGGTTGATAGAGATCTATATACATCAGAATCAAGGACGGTTTCTAAGATTTTCTTAAATTTGATTTTTGAAAGGTGAAAGTCATTTAAATTTTAGCAGAAAAAAAAATTCTCTTGTTATTTGCAACATGAGTAACAGAAAGTTCTGAGAAATTCATCACTTTTTCCCCCCATCACGTTTATACTGTACCTCTTACACTTTGTAAAGGGAAGTAACTAAGCCCTGACCAAAAACAAATGGCCCACTGATCATCGATACCTTTCTTAACGTTCAATCAAGACCGGAATACCAACTTTGAGACCTTACTTAAATCTTAGGAGAGCAGACATGTTGTGGTTGCAGCCATCTTTCTTACGTTTTTTTTTTTTTTTCCTTTCTTTCTTTCTTTCTTTTGGGCGTTCCCTACTGAACTGATTTTTCACTGCGTCTATGCATACATGTACATAGACCCTTCATTTTGTGAGTCATTTCATCGATTCTGCCGTCTGTTTGTTGTGCTTTCCAAATGTCTGCCTCTTTACTTAGATTTGTTTCTGTGCTTCTAATGCTGGTGTCGTTGTCTGTGCAAGTTTGTGTCTTCATTTGCAACTTGAGTTATTCGTGAGCTCAGTTTTCAGTTGCTCTGTCTCAATTTCTGGCACTTTGAGAAAATTGATGTTTTATGTTAGCAACTGTTTTTGCACATTGGAGACAGGACAAAAGGATTTTCAAAATCTGACTGTTGGGGCAAGTGATCGGTGAAATAATGACGTTATTTGGTAAATTTACTATCGATCCTTCTTTCACATGACATTTATATCTCTGAATAGCCCAAGAGTGGTGACAGAGCAACAAAGAACTGAGCTCTCGATTTCTTCTTTTTGTCATTTTTTTTTTTTTTCATTTATCTATCTATTTATTTATGATCTATTTATTATGTATTTATTTATTATTTATTTGTTAATTTGTTCATTTATTTATTTATTTATTTATATGTCTCCAGTTAATTAATATTTGACTTAGGCAAAGATTGTTGTTGGGATGGCTGTTCACTGTTTAAGCTTATAGCTGTAAACGCTGTGACGTTTTAGTGCAGAATGTGAGTTGAGCTGAACAATGAATGTAAGTAAGCATCCTTATTAAAATGCACTGGGCTGGGAAGATAACAGTGTCATGTTTAATTTGGCAGTTTAGTCTCAGAAGTCTGTGAAAATATACATATGTCCGTTTAGCATCATTTAGACTGAGCTCTACTAAAATCATCGGGGTTTCTTTTCTGTTTTTGTTTGTTTGTTTGTCGTTGTGTGTGTGCGTGCGTGCGTGCGTGCGTGTGTGTGTGTGTGCGTGCGTGCGTGTGTGTGTGTGCGGATGCGAAGGAGAGAGAGAGAGAGAAGAGAGAGAGAGATAGAGTGATGAGAGGGACAATAAA
>JBCAUA010016492.1:0-12899 GCA_038406235.1 Peronia verruculata | reverse complement strand
AATACACTGGTGAAGAAAAACAAGCAAAGAAACAATTCAATAGCTATTTGGCATTTACCATGGCTACCCCCCCTTAAATAAAAAAAATTCTGATTTAGATAAAAAAAAAAAAGAATACAAAAAAGAAAATCAACAACCCTGCCACTAAGTTTTGACAAAGGTGAGAGAAAACTTCATTTTGACACCAAAATCATATCATTTGGTCAAGATGATGAAAAACAGTGTAATAGTGAAGATAACTGATAATTGATGAAAATCGACCCTTTTTACTGCTTTAAGGGGACAGTTTGCACTACCTACTTCAATTATATGTAACTGGATAGAGCAAACCAACTTTTTGATGATAGCAGTTTGACATTAATTTTTGCTGACTGATTGTGGTCTCTAACTTACTGCAGTTGTTTGGAAGCATTTAAAGGAAAGGGGGGGGGGTGTAGAAAAGCTGGAAGTGTTGTAGGGGGAGGGGGTGTAGAAAAGCTAAAAGTGAAGCAATGTATTACACTTGTGTGCAGGATTGATTTATTGACACACTACCTCATTACTTGTGATGTCAAACTTTCTTTCTTTCTACAGGTCCAATTTTGTATGGATCTCAAAGAATTGCATTCAGTTTTGATTTAATATTTCCTCAGACTGATAGGCAGAATGTTGACTTTGAGTCCAGAGTATGGGTTTGTCATAGAAGATGAAATGGGTGTCTGTGGATATGTTGTGGCTGCCCTTGACGCAAAGGATCTTGCCCAGAAAAGTAAAGTTTCTTGGATACCAGCTATGTGTGAAAAATACCCAGCATCAGAGAAGAAAGATGGATATACACCGGCAGAAGTAAGTTAAATGTAATTAGTGCAAAACTGATCCTTTGCTTGAATAGAACTTTGGCTTCGGTGTATTAAAAGCACAAAACAGATGACGACTCCAGAGAAAAAACCCAGGTAAGTCACATTTTCATGAAAAATGTGTTATTGCCCTGACATTATATAGATTTTTCCACTGGATTCTTCAAATACTGACGCTGGTCACTGGTCAGAACCTCGGAGTCATGGACGTACCACTTAACATTTTTACACACGTTGAATGAGACTGAGAGACTGCTTGTTGGACATATCAGTAAAATTTTATTTTCCTTTTTTAAATTTTTTTTTAAGTACTTGGGCTTTGAACTGTTTTCTAATTTAACCTTGTATTTTCTTTTGACTTGAAAACTATGTTTTGCTCTTTGATTTTTCCTCAGGAAGTCATTCAGAGCTTCTATAATGAACAGCGCACTGTTTCTGAGGAAATCTACTCTATGTACCCATCCGTACTGCGCTTGGACATCCTGCCAAGTCGAGCAGAAGATCCAGCCCTTCCACGCCGTTTACTTGCCTGTGCTCTGTCAGCTCTCAAAACCAGTGGCTCAAAGGGAGCTCACTGTGAACTAAATGTCGGTGACAAGTTTATGATAGATTTTTATGCAAAATTGGGTTTCTTTCCCATCACTACTATGGAAGAATCCGGTGAGAACATAGTTTATTTGGGTAGACCAATTTGATTTGAGCAAACTGGGAATCTGAAATAAAAAAAAACAACAAATAATCCTTTGTGTTGAGCCACAATAGTTTTCTAAGGTCTACTGATGATTATGTATAAAAAGAGATGATGCTTGATCCATCTGTTCTCAGACGGTGCAATTGTTAATGATGCTGTCAGCATACTGTGAATCTTAGTCAAGTTTTATTGACATCAAAATCGGTTGATGTGCTTTCACATTGTGCAAGCCTGCACAGTGCTAAATTGCATTGAAGAAATATGTCATCAATAGCTGAGAGTTCAGAAGTGCATGTATTAGCTCACTGAACCCAGACCTTGCTCAACAATGTCAGTCTCCTTGCTGGAAATTTTCAGTTGGCTTTACTTTCTTCTCGGGACCTTCACAAATAGCATTGTCTGCACATACACTTTCTTCAGCATGTGCTTCTTGCAATGTTTTTTTCCCTGTTTCGTTTTATCTTGGATCTTTTTTTCATCATATTTGATTTCAAGGAAAAACAAAAAACACACCACTTTGAGAATTTTGTAAAAAGCATAAAAACAGAAGATCTGGATAATATGCTCTAGGAGAAAAAGGAATAATGAGAAAAAATGTCCATCACTTCTCATGTAGCTAGATGTGATTCAACACAAAATATATTCACTGGATCTTTTCCATTTCAGGTCAGGAAACTGGTTCTAAACTTTATTCTTATATTTTGACATTTTCTGCATTGTACAAGTTTGGAAACAGTATTTTCATTTTCCTTGCACTGACTGTTGTCATTGTTGGACCTAGCATTTTTTTTTTTTTTTTTGTGCTCTCACTGTTTGGCGGAAGTTACCATGTATATGGTTTTTTTTAACAGAACATCTAAATGTAATTATGATGATATTTGTGTTCAGAAGAGAAAAAATATATTTAAAAATAGCAAAAATATCTTTTTGTAGTGTTTGTGAAGGAGTAGAAGTAGATCTGATTTTAAAAATTCCATTAATTACTGTTGACTGCAGTGCTTAAAATGTTAATGTAAGCTCATTTTTGTCCCCTTATATTAGTGAAATGGGAAAGAAAAAAAAAAAGGAAAGGATAAAGATGCAATATTAAAACGACATTGACATGTTTTAGTCCACCAGTCTTGCCCGTTGGTACATGTTTTGCTGAATTACAAATTTGCGAAGTTTAATAATGAAATATTTTCTTAAGAAAGAATGCCAGTTAATGTAATACTTCCATGTCTGTTAGACTTCTCAAACAGAATATGATATAGGTTCTGCTAGAAACTTGGTGTCCTGTTTTGAAATGAGCATATTTTCCCTCAATCTTTACCTCCTTTTTCAGCAAGTGATCCCAAGATGTGAGCCCTTATTGTGATACAACATTTTAATTTAACCAGCTTACATTTTTGTGGAGTGCCATTTTTTTTTTTTTTTTGTTTTGTACACCTGAATCTCTTGTCTTATGTCTGTTGTAAACAAACATTGAAAGATGCTTGTAAAGTTGAAAGTTTTATGTTGTAATTAAGATATTTGAAATTGATGCCATATTTAATGTACATAGGCAGTGTATATCAGATATATTTGTTGTGATGAGTACTTTGATAAATTAATAGATTTCCTGCTTAGTGCCAGAAAGCAAATAGATCATTCAAAGGTGAACTGAATGGTTGTTTTTTTTCAGACCAAATGTTCAAAATCCTCCCACAGGTTGTTATTGCCTCTTATTTTGGGAGGGGAAAAAACAACAATAAAAAATGCCAGTTTTGTACTTGTGCTCTGCTATATAAACTACAGCAAGATTTGAAGGGATGGAGTTCAGCTGGGGGCAGGAATATGGCTTTTGAAGTCGGTCGGAATGTCATGATTTCCTATTTTTGTACGCTGAATCTTCAGTTCTGTTTATAACAATTGGGAAATGTGATTATTGTTAGCAATCCCTCTTCCAATGTCATTTTGTCGCCAGTGAAGTGAAATAAATTTTGAAATTTAAAAAAAAAGTGGGCTCTGTTATATTGATGCGGCACTTTGTTTATGTGTGATCTTGTGGGATGCAGATTGAGTCTATGACTCTAAAATTAAAACTGTACTGAAAAAATATATCCTCTCTCATTTGCATGTCACGAATGGCTGGGTTTCAGTGACATTATTATCCCATATTTGCGTTATATGCAATATTTATAACTCCTGGGACTGTTCTGTTAAAACTTGGTGGTGTTTGTTTCACTGAAAGATGAACCAAGCCATGGATCATCATACAGATAAAATTATCTCCTTGGCACATGACATTACATATATTGCAATACTGAATAATGACATAATAATGGCAAGTGCAGATTCCGTTAACTGTCATTTCAGGGCTTTTGTTTTCTCTTAACAGTTATCCTTTTTGCCAATACATGTATAAAAATGTAGAAAAGTTGAATGTCCATATAACTAATATAAGGCCTTGAAAAAGTATTTATTCAATAGTTGACCAGTAGCTCTAACATGCAGATCCTGGCTCAACTGTGGTTCAATATTCAAAAATAGATTGACAATGTTTCACTTTGGAAGGGCAAATGGTGCACAGAAGACTTGTTTATGATTGCCGCCATCAGTATCGGGAGCGCCTATGCCGGAAGTGGACACTGGCTGACAACTGGAGATGCTGACCACACTGAAAATCTATTAAAACTTTCACCAGAACCTCAAAAATAAGCTCAATATCTAGATCCAGACCACTCCATTGTACATGACAGAGCATCTCCCATTACACCATTAAAAAAAAAAAAAAAATAAGTTAAAGACAGAAAAATGCAATCATTCTGTTAAGAAGACACAAACACACACACGTTACAAAGAACAGAAAAGAAAATACATGTAGATCTATACAGATCTATGTGGACGTGTTGGGAGTTAGAGATAAACCCTTCACTCATAATGCCATGATGTATGCGAAGATCTATCTAGCAAAAGCATCTTCTTCAATTAGTCTCTCAAAATTGTTCATATATGACCTGTCCTATTGCCAGATAAGGACTGTTGAAATCAGTCATGAAAATTTCCACTGGGGAACAGGGGAAAAAAATATTGGTAATTATTTTATTAAAAAGAGACTATATATTAATCACTTTCACTTTATCATGAATTCGACAGGAAAACACATGTAAGTTAAACATTGTCTAGTTCTTCATGTCTGCTTTTTTGGTAAAGTTTACTATGATATATTTTTTCACTTAATTTACACCATGAGTTTACGATTCGTCTAAAAAAAAAAAAAAAAGCTTTTTTTTACCAATTACATGTACTTTGAGACTTGGCGTACCCATAATAAAATCCTTCATTTTCATGCTGTATTTACTACACTTATAAGAGACATCTGCAAAGTGTTATTGTTGTTACTTCATTCTCATGACGTAAAGGATTTTCTCTTATTTGGCATGTTATTATATAAACACAAAAACTGTCAGATACACATATATGAATTTTTATTACATACTTGTCCATTCGGCCACGAGTGACTTCATGTACACGACTGGTAAAATTAACATATATGTATGTGTAGGTGTTGTCAACAAGACCAGCTAGCCACTTCATTTTTTTTTTTTTTTTTAGATCTGAATCTACATAGCTCTAATAATCGTCCAATTATTAAGTCCCAGCTATAGATCTGGACAGTGGAATGCTGTATATTGTTCAACATACTGCAGAGTGTTATCATTAATGGATTGGGGAGGGGGGGGGCTGAAATTTGATTATTGCTCAAAATACTCGATTTTGGTTTTTTGTTTTCTTTTAAAACTTCGGTCTCTGCTGAATAGAAAAATGTTATGTCTATTCTAAAGTGTGGGAAGAGGGGTCAACCAAAGGATGACCTGCCCCTCTGACACCCAGGCTATTGCTCTTTTCAGGCTCTTTTATTCAAAGATAGATCATCACTATTTTGCTGGCTATGGGCAGATTGCATAAGACTTGATTACGATCTCCTTTACCACTGTTGGGAGCCCCAGTGCCAGGGCACTGACTGACCATCTGAGGCACTGACCACACCCAATTTCACTAATTCAGTGAAAACGTTCACATGGGCAAATAGACTTCCCACTGCCTAATTAGGCTGAGATATGCCATTTTTCTGCTGTTTCAGAGTGCATTTGTGCATTTTCTGTTACAGGAAAGGTAGAAACGTTCTTGGTTTTGACCGAGGAAGACATTGACAGCCATCATAGCTCTCTCTGGACCCTAAAATGACTCCACAGAAGATGGGGCTAGAGAAGCCCAAATGGAAGGGAAAATGGGAGTATGGGCACAGAAGGCAAAAGAAGGCATAGAAATCATGGGAAAAGTCTAGTAGGTGAAACAAACATGTTTTGAGGTTGAAAGTTCGATCAGAAGCTCTTCAGAGATGTTTCTTAAGCTAGAAAAGAAAAAGAATTTAAATACTTTTTTCTCAAAATGCGTTTTTTTTTAAGCACAAATATGCTATCTACTTTTTTTATTTATGGACCGATTGCTGTGAAATTTGACACGAACATAGAACAAAACAAAATGATCAGAGAGGATTTTTTATAACTTTTTAAATTTCTGAGAAATTAGAGATTTTAGTGCCATATTTTTACAAAATCCGTGAATTTTTTTAGACAGGTATTTGAGGTATATCGATTTAAAAAATTCTAAAAAAAAAAAGAAGCTATTTATTAAAAATCACTTCTGATTGTTTTTAGATATTGAACTGAAAAATATGTATACAAATTGCCATGGCAACTATGAGTGATTTCGATTTTTTAAAATATTTTTTCCTCTAATTTGACTATGCCGAATTCGATGGTAATGGTTATAATCATCATCATCCCCCCCCCAGAGGTTTCAAATGACCTCCATTTTAAAATTCAGCTTTTCGGACAACCTGTGAAATGTGAGAACTGAAGCAGCCCTTCCGCCAAGTTGAAAAATAGAAGTACCAATACAGCTGCACCAAAAGGTTTGAAAAGTTGCGAAATGTGAAAATTAATTCAGCTTCTCCGACGTTTTAAACAAGAGCTTTAATGCAGTTTTTTCAACAAATTATGAAACGCAATGAATATCAATGCAGCTTTACTGATTAGTTGCAAAAAAGTATACATTGATGTATTAGATTGATTAAAAAAATAAAAATTTCAGTACTTTTTTGTGTGCTCAACGCCAGGATTAAAAATGCATACACCACCTTGTGATACATGTATATTCAAATTATTCATCCTGAATTTAGTGTGCATTCTCACAATAAGAGATTTACATGTATTATAGTTGTCCTGGTTGACTTGTCCCCAATTCTATTTCTACCAAAACATTTTTCCATTCAAACAAGGTATAATACATGTATTTTTTAAAAAATAAAATCTACATTATTTTACACCAACACTCGAATTTTTAATGCTGGACACACACACGCAGTGACAAAATGCCCGCTTTGTAATGATTCCGGCCTACATACATTTATGAACTTTAGACTATGTTATCTGGCAATTGTTGAAACTTTTGCTGATTTCCAGCATAACTACTGAGCATTTTTTTCACAACTTTCTGGGGGGCCACACTAACGGAATGCTTGAGTGAGCCTATTCAGTATGTAAACATTGGTGTATTGTGTGGCTAAGAACTGTTGGTTGCAAGATAGTCTGGCATTTTTAGGGACTCCTTGTTGCGCTAAATATTTCTCACCACGTCATTTGAACTTGGGGCTTATTGCCCCAGTTTGAAATTATCGTTATAATAATAATAAGTATACGCAGCTCAATAGACACTCCTTCAAAAGGTAAAGGAAACTACATACCCAAAAGAACCATGAGAAATTCAATGTCCAAAGATGAAATCCTCTTGAACAGAAGAGAAGAACAGAAGTCAAGGGCCACATTGCCTACTCAAGGACTCTCAAGTGTTCCAAAACTACAATCAAAGAAACAATGATCAAGAGATGAATATCAGATAGGTGTAGTCTCTTTGTTCGTACCAATTTGAATACATGTAATAACACAGACTCCCCTGACTACTTGGCCCACTCAACAATTACAAATTAGGCAATGACCAGTAGCCAAGCTATTGAGAGCAGAAATGAGCTATGAATGAAAGCCAAAGTGGCCTGAACATCTATTATTAGTTTATATATCAGATAGCTTTCTTTTGCTTGCACTGTATGCTACCATTGGACTGTTTTTTTTCTTTGTAGTTACCGCTGCCTCGTCAACGTCAGCCGGTCTGATCAGTAATAACGATGATCTAAGTGCATGTGGTTAGAGCGATGATAGCTTGCATTTTGTAGAGATTCCATAGCAAGAACCTAAATATACCCTAATGTAAAGTGGTTTGGTCCAGTCAGTTATACATGTAGTTTGGTTATGAACATATCTGTAATGGAAAGAGTCTGAGTGATGAGGGGTGATAAAATTGACACCCATAATATGAAATCGACGTCTTTATGAGTACAACCCTTTCTTCTACCATTGGCTTGATGAAATTATCATTAAGTGATGAAAGGGTGGAGTTAGGGAAGGATTAGTAAGAAACTCAGGAAGGTGGTCTGATATCATTGCCTGCATTGTGTTACTCTGAAGCCAAAGTAGAGTCAAAAACAAACACCCTGAGGCTCAAATTGATAGGGCTTTACTAGTTGGCCGTGAGACTCACAAACTTGTAGTACAGAGATGCATGGAAACATGACGTCACACGATGACGCAGAGCCGCCGAGAGAAACGCAGACCCGCAAGCCGTCTTATTTTGCAAAATAAACATTAGTGGTGATGTTTTTGCAAAAATAACTCCGCCAACACATTTTTGGCTCCCAGAAGTTTATTATTTTACAACGATAGCATACGTTGTCCGTGACGTTACACTTCCCCTTAAAATTTTTGAAAAATTTGAGAATTTGGGCTGAGAATTTGCAAAATCGGTGATCTTTTCACGTACAATTTTTAAAAATTGTGGAAAATAAAGTAGGCACTTTATAATAAAAATCTGTCCTGACAAAATTTAGATATTGGCCTGAATACATGTTATGTAAGCCATATGGCCATGCAAAATTTCAAGCAAATGGGGTGGAAAATAACAAAGAATGTTTTTAAGTTCCGCAATGCTGGGTAGCAAAATTAATGATGTCGGCTGTTGCTATGGCAAACCATGAGTGATTTCATTTTTTTGTTTTTTGTTTCCCTCTGATTTGAGCATGCCAAAACTGATAGTAATTACATGTATTAAAATCTCCCCCACCCCCTTTCCAAGAAAAAAAAAAAAATAAATAAGATAAAACCTACCACATTAACTTTACTCCACCAAATAAAAACTGTTGAATTTTCAAAGGTCCTGCACTGGTAGAGAGTTGAATGGATTGATTTGTTAAATGTGTAAATATTGTTTCATCATATGAAATATCGCTTTTTTAAAACTTCCATCCAAGGAAACATACCATTAGATATGTCCTATACATACATGTAGTAATGTATGCCACATTAGACAGTAGGAGATCAATGGTCATTCGTGGACATGAATGAAAGATGGGTCACCTTGTAAATTAAAAAAAAAAAAAAAGACAGATGGGGTCATGACTACATGTACTCATCTACATTTACTATGTCTTCCATTTTTCATTGTCCAACAGAATATTTCACTGAGAACATTTCAAATTTCTGTCTCACTTTTCCATATAAACATGCATATGTATATTATGTATTTTGTGCTGTTCATGAAGAAAAAGTTATGTCTTGGAATTCAGTTCCAGTATGTATAAATGTGCATAATGTATATGTGTACAATGATGTTACTGCTATTTCAGTGCTCCAGACTTGGTTTGCATTGACCAACTGGCTTGTACTTTCAATATAATGGAATTAGAGTTTGCAGGTTTAATCAAACATACTGAAAAGTGGGATTATTGGTTAGCCATGTACAGCCTCGATAAATAAAATACATGTCATGAACTGTATGTATAAATGTAAATGTTGGAGGTTTTTTACCCCACATCTCTGATTCAGCATGTAATGCACTACACATATGTATATTTATTACACTCTACAGAATCATGACTAGTTCTGATACATGTATGTAATCCTTAACATGAAGTTATTTTCACCTGATAGCTTTCTTGTATCCAGCTAAATCAACTACAGAGGCACTATTTTAAGTACATGTATTTTTTTACAAGATTATTTCTCTTTATAGAGAAATCGCACCATGGCTCCTGAACTTCACATTCATCTTAAATTCAAGCCCTTTCATTCACAGTAATTGGGTTGTTAGCTCTAATAGGGACTGCCTTAAAAAGTAAAAATAATGTAAAGAAAAGTAAGTTTTGTTTTAGTCATGAAAAAAATTGTTAGTGAGTTGAACTGTTAATGCTTTAGTCCTAAAAAAAAAGGGCAGTAGAGTAAGTTTTACCCCTGAAAAGGGATATTATTTGTCTCACCCTAATTGTGGCACTCTCTCCTTTGTTTTCAAACTGCCGGCATCTGCATTGGTGGAAACCACATGGAGAGGATAATAAACAATTTTTAAGTTTGGGCGACTGACCGGTTCAATTTAAATTTAAATGAAACTCGTGGCGATGACTTCTAGTTATGCGAGAGGCATTTAATAGACGCAAAGGAGGGAAAAAAAAAAATATATTGTTTCGTTTTTTTAGTCAATTTATCAGAAATTCGTTTAATCTGAGTTTGGTTTGAATGGACTCGACTGTATCATGGTCAAAACAGGTACATGTATTAGATCTATACAGTGAGTGTAGAAAATCAGCTTTTGCCACTGCAATGACATATACAGTGTATCTACTCTTTCAGGTTATTTTTATTTAGTCCATACATTACCATTTGACTGATAGCAATACTGACAGTAATGAGTTTGCAGCTACAGTTATAAAAAAAAAAAAAAAAGGCTGCATATCCAAGACCATGATGTCATTTTTTTATGCATGGGAAAAATGGTTTGTATAGTTGTTTCCCACAGGTGTGGCTACCAACATGAACTGACATTTTGGAAATAACTTGACCAGTCTATTGCATCATTATGGACAGGCTGTAGCAGATTCAAGTTGATTGTAAGGGCGAAAAGTCAGTGTTGGGTTGCAAACTCCCAAAGAATTACTAGCAGGCTCTTTCTAGTTTTTGTATTGTGTCATAATTGCACATTGATATATCTAGAATGTACATATATGTAGCAATGGCAATTATAGCCTAATCAACCTCTGAACTAAAAAGGAAAAGTTTTTTGTTATAAATTAATTTAAGTGCATACACAGTCATACTGGTTCATAAATGTGATATGCAAATGGACTTTGCTATCATTAATTAGCCTTCATTCATTCTGTCAGACCATAAAAATTCAACCAGCTGGCCATAAAACTGTTTAATCTTGTAACATGTACAATTTTTTTTTGTAGATCTTCAAAGATGTAAGGCTGATAATGGTAATTACATAACAACAACAGCACTATATTCATAATGCATTTGAGAAAAGCATAATAGCTGTATCATACAAGATTCAGTGGAAATACAGTAGTAATGCTAATAATTATGCTTTCCATTTATGGTAAGAATGTCATAAATAAAAAATAGTAAACAAAACAAAAATCTGCTAACTTATCCACTCCAGTGTCAAATGCAAGTTCTAGTTTTATGTTTGCATGTACATGTAATTTCACTGCATTACGTGTGTGCCCAAGCTCACATTAATCTAGCTTTAAAAGCTGTGGGATCAATCTTAGATTAAAAAAAATAAATTATTTTCTCACTGACCAAGTCTAGTAATAGACATGCTTAATACATGTTTATGCACAGGCACAGGTAATACTGTAATAATATGCGAACTTTCCTACCATCATGTCACATGATGAGAGAATAGAGGTCCATAGTAGAGGCCTATATTGCATATATAAAAGTTTCCAGCCCTCACATTCACATTATACTGTAGCACTCTGTCATATGTAGTGAAAACTATCATGTCCCAGAAACTATAAGATGAGCCAAAGAACTGAAAATGAGAGAAAAGAGCAGCTCATCTTTGAACTACATGTATTAAAATGTCTAACTTTTGTTTGAGTTTTTCTCAGGTACACATGCATTAATGATGTCATTAAGTTCAGTCACTTTGCACATTCAAAAGGGCTGTATACTTGCTGCACACACATAACACAGTGAATGCACTTGAACTAACTAGGAGTTACACTTACGTATTAATAAATGATGTCTTCTTTTTTTAAAACATGAATACATGTACTATTGTACAAAATCAAGAGGCAATTTGAAATTCAAACATGAAATACATTTATGTACCTTTGATTCAGATGTGATCATGTACACTTGAAATCCTGTTAAGAAAGGAAGAGTGAAGAAACCTGGTGCACAATGAACATGCATTTGACATGATTCTGTATTATTTGAAATCGGAAATTCGATCCACGCAGAATAACTATTAACTGCTTACAAGTTTTATTCCTCATTTCAATTTAAATTAAATTTTGTTCTCTGCATAATAAAATATTGCAGCTATGGTGATCATAGTGATACAATGCCAAAAACATTTTCAAAGTCATCATTGGCTAGAACTAGAATAATTCTGCTGGATGACTCCTAGATTTAAAAAAAAAAGAAACTCCTTGGCTCTTGATTAAGCTGTTGACTTAAAAAGCAAAGAGAGAAGCAAAACAAAATAAATTTAAAAAAAACAAAAAAACAAACAAACAAAATATTGATGGGGGAATACGTAGAACACGCAAACTGAACACCTTGCCTAACAAAATATTTGTCAGAATCATGAAATACACCTCCCTTATGAATGTATGTGTAGTTATACATGTATTGTTTTTTTTTAACATTGTAGCTCTATGTTTGTCACTTGACCGCCAACAAGCAGTACTATTAAATTTGAGCAATAGAGATTATAAATAGAAAAAAAAGCAGAAAAGTGTTTTCTTCTCTGTCTGGACATTTTGTAGTGACAAGTGTACCATTTTTTATTTCATGCACCGGTATTTATGTTCCATGTCTGGAAGACAAGTGGGTTTTCTGAGGGAAGCATCATTTTGTGTATGCTACTGTCAAATACAAGAGACCAAAAAAAAAAAAAAATCTGCAGGCCTGCAAATCCTTCATGATGAAAATGAAATAAGGCCGATGTGCATGTATCAAAGTCAAAAACTTCAAAATAAGCATTGTTTCTTGGTGGTAGTCTTTTGGCTGGATAAGCATCGTTTCTTGGTAGTCCTTTGGCTGAATGAGATATCACCAAAAGGCATGTACATAGTATTTCTCATCGTTAAGTCAAAATATTGTAGCAGAGTCAAGTACATACAATTATGATTTCAACAGATACATGTACAGTGGAAACCTGATATAACAGGATTGCTGGGACCAAGGGAAAAGTCCTGTTATAAGCGGATCCTGTTATACCCG
>JBCAUA010016481.1:0-12899 GCA_038406235.1 Peronia verruculata | reverse complement strand
GAGAAAAAAGTTTGGAGAAATCACACGCCGACCCCCCCCCCCCCCCTCATTTCACACCTCACCAGTCGCTCATAGACCACAGCAAGTTATGATGTACTGTGAGAGGGTATTGGCTATTACATGCATGTGTGAGGCTATTTGTAATTTCATTGCTATTTATAGCCACAATACCATGGTCACAGTGGATGAATCAACATTTGCTTTTTCAATTCTACACAATTACAGGCATTCAGTCAGCCAAATTAGCTGTGCTTGTCAGTGAGAACCCAGCAGGCCTTTTTCAGTTTCATACTGGAAACAATGAAGCCCTATCGACATGGTGCTTGAAGTTGACTATTAATCTAGTTCAGATCTTCACCTTGTATTAGTAATGAATTCGTAAAAACAAAATATGTCAAAGCATAAGAGAACAGATTTATCACTGGAGTTCAAAAGGACACTGATTTATGAAGTTGATGAACCTAATTAAAATGTCTGACACATGAATAAAGTACGTATGATGAAAAAGAACGCGCCATAGTCGACAAAATAACCACTCACAGAAGGGTTTCACGCTGATCTTTTTGGTTATTGTAAAACAGCAATAAAACAAAAGGTTTTCCATTCCCAGCAAATTTCACAGTAACCATTCTAGAGGATATCTCATTATAATTCATAATGCAGCCAAGAACATATTATGTATTGTAATTATGATCCCTTACCTTTATGCGTTCAAACAATTCTGACAAGATCCTTAGAGACTCTAATTTGCGTTGAGCAATCAGTAACCTTCGCTCCTCCAGCGCAATTTTGTACTGCATTCGTTCTTCTTCTTCCCTTTGTTTTTTCTCCATTTTTTTCTGCCTTCGCTTTTCTTCTCGCTCTTTCCTTCTGTCTTCTTTCCTCTGAAGTTTTTCCTGTCGTTTTCTTTCTCGTTCTCTTTCCTCTTCCTCTTTCTTTCGCCTAATCAAGAGTAAACAATGAGAGTTAATCAATACTATCCTCAAACTGACACCAAAGGCTCCAGATGAAGACCGATGTGAACCAACTACAGTGAGGATGTTATGGTATTTGAACCAGAATGAAGACATCCAAGCTCTATCAGGTCTGTTCATACATAAAATATAATCAACAACAATTACTATTTCCACTTCCCACAGTTTGTGTAACTTGCTAAACGATGACATCTCAGGGCTGATTTCACTATACCCTGTTTTGTGCCAATGCTTTCACTTCACCATGATAATATGAGCCCTCAGGCAAGGATATTAGGATATAGCTAACAAAGACATATACAGATAAGACTGACACTCTCTTCTTTGCATCCCTTACAATGTACGCATAGCCCCCCGTGTACTCTTCTTCACATCAATCAAAAATGTGTGCTGCACCACTTGAATTGTAATGAAGATCTGGATCAATGTGGGCTCTTGCTCATCTTTCTGGATCTTTTGCGGAAAAAGAAAAAAAAACTGCATGCCATGGCTCTAAAATTGGTGTAGTCAATGCTTGCACACCAATTGTCTTCCTCTTCATGCTGTCATGACTGTTGCCATTATTGTTCACAGACCGTACCCTCTCCACACTTGTGGGCGCTGTCTTATGTGGTGTTAAATGCAAACTTGGCCTAGTGTCCCATCTTACCTACATAGTGTCTTTGTATGTAACTGACAACATGAGATCACAAAAAAAAGAGCAGCAGCTCACCACTAAGCTGGTTGGTTTTTACCTAATGCATAGGACTTAGACCACAGAACTGCAGGTCACTTTTCTAAGATGTTTTTCGTTTGTTATTATTTTCAGGTAAAAACAGTGAAAAGTGAGTTTCCTTTTTTTTTAAATCTTTTTTCTCTCTCTTTTTTCTGGACAATCAATAACCAGCCCTCCTTCTCTTTCACATTCAGATGCAGTGATGTTAACCATTTCTTTATTTGTTTTTAGAGGGCAAAATTCCTGTATTAAAAAATACATTACGTATCTGCCAGCCGGTACATTCTGCACCAATATCACTTTATGGCGCCACTGGGACAATTCTACAGAGCTGCCTGTTTACCTTGTGGTACCACGTTGGGAATAATGGACTCATCACAACATGCAGGAGTTCAGCCAGCGACAAGGACTGACAAGTGTGTGCTATGTCCCACTGTGTGAACCTGCGAAATTCTTTTGCTGCTACAGGAGTGTGTACTCACTGTGCTTCAGGGATGTCTGGTTCTGCATGGTGCGTGGAACCTTCATGTCAGTGGAACATCACACTACTGCCATATGTCTCACAGCCAATCAAAATGAGATGTATGTCGATTTTTCACCACATGGGGTGTTTGGTATCAAGTAAAAACGTATTTCATGCCCTTCCTGGTGGTGAAAAATGTTCTGAGCTAGCAACAACATTGCAGTTGACTTGTAAGAGGGACCCCCCCCCCCCCAGTAATGACTGAAATTCTTAGAAAATCGAGTTCAAATGAATGGTTAAATGCTTAAATCTACATATAGTAGAGTCCACTTAAGATAAACTCGATTAAGACAAAATCTCTGTTAAAATAAACTTTCCTTGTGGTCCAGATTTTTTCATTCTTTTCCATTACCAATGAATGAGTGGTCAAACCAAGCGCCGACAACAGAACTTCCGCTTATAATAAACGCTTCGTGTCAGCCCACAAGTGTAATCCACTATTATATGACTCAAACTCTTATTGAGAAGTGGCCCTATAAAAGTACAAGCCAAAGTCGACCCCACACGCACTGCCTGCTGCGTTGATGATGTAAAAGGACTATAGGTGCCAAGAGGTGTTGGGTAGGGGGAGGGGAGTGTAGGTTGGGAAGGGTTTTGCTGTGTCTACTGTTACTATCTAGATCAACACAGTCTCTGCATGCAAGGCCCACTTGATGATTAGCGCAGCCTCCCTTCCCACCACCTCCCATGCGCGTGTTAGCACATGGTGCCGCCTTTCCCTTCCTAGTCCCAAACAAGCAGCATATGCCTACTGTATAAACAAGTGTAGATTTGCTCCTTTCTTTTCCTACACGTCACCAGTGGCCATCGAACTGATCCCAACATAAAATCCTTTGCATTAGATCTGCATTCCAAAATGACAATGAGTGCTGCTTTTGTGGTGAGAGTCACACAAACAGTTTATAAGGACAGGGGAAGCTACTGCCAGGGATGTCAAAACTGTTTTCACAAAAAAGTTGGAAAATTTCTTCTGACAGCCTGCAAACAGCTGCCCTCTTACACTGGTCTTTCTAAGATCACAGGCACATTATTTGTTGTTGTCAGTAGTCAGTTGTGCTGATTTTCTATCAACAACTCTCACACGACCAGGCTACTGCATGTTGTCAGGTGTGAGGAGTTACTTAAGTGCTACAAACTTCAATCTCAATCTTCAAACGGCCGTGGAACAAACAGTTCGACTTTTGTCCGACGTATAAGGATAACTCTTCTGTACTTCCACAATTGTCACGTAGATTCAATAAAAATCGGCAGCTGATCAGCCAAAAGTAGGAAAGTCGGCGACGACCAAAAAGTTGGAAATCCATCAAAAGTCAAAAGTTTGACATCCCTGTACTGTGTATATTATCCATCTCTTATTCTTATGTCAGAGGTTTCTTCTCTTGAAAATGGTTAAGATAAACTTTGCTCAAAATAAACTTTTTGACTCCGTTTCGAGCGAACTTCCCTGTAACTTACAAAAACATGAGTTTTTTTTAAAAGTAATATTTATAAATGGAGGGTAAGGCCAATATTGTTTTGCTCAGAAATGAATGCACTTTCGATTTCTGTACTTAAAAAAAAAAAAAAATTGATATCTGACTCCCCTCATCACATTCAAAGCCCCAGTTCTTGGTTCTACTCCAGCGATTTTCATCTCATTTTGACTGGCCGCAAGACATATAACATGTACTATGGTCTTGCTATTGCAATTCACCTGGGATCTTCAGACAAAGGCATTATTTTCAACCTGAAGCTAGTTTGTCAAAGGCCACACTCCTGAGGCAGGGCTCAACTGCTAGCTTTTTCACACATGATCCAAATCCTGACAAGACAAAAACCTCACACATGACAAAAAAACAAACAAAAAAACTCACCTTTCTTCTTCTTTCTTCCTCTCCTCCTCTTCTCTTTCCCTCCTTGCTCGTTCAAGTCTTTCCCTCTCCAGAGCTTCCAGTTTCTCTCTCTCTATCCTCCGCCTGCGTATATTTTTCTCTGACAAATGCTTTGTTTTGTCAAAGTCAACCTGCCAGGGGGGTATGTTAAGACAACAAAACAGAGAGAAAAGTCTTAATCTGGTTTGCTAGCAAATTCTGATATAACTAAGTCAATATTACACATGAGATGGATATTACAAATGACAAAAATAAGAGAAAGGGGTCCAATTTGTCTCTTTTGCTGATGAAAATTACTTCTAAACCAAACCTCATCCAAGACATAATCACCTTTTGTCTGAGATTCTGCAATGTGCAAATATAAAACTATTTATATCTCTCACTGTCATGATGACTCTTCACAAAAGATTTCTAAAACTTCTTATATGTAGAGAAACAAAAAATATGCCACGTAGTATGTTAGAGACTGTAAATGTTGCAGAATATCAGCAAACTAGAGGAAAACCATAAAGATTAGAGAATACATCTATTTTATTGCACTATTCGACCTTTGTGGTCTCTCCAATAGTCACAACTAACTTCCTCAACCAACTCTTGGCTGTAGTTTTCTGAAACATAAATCATCATCAGTTGCAAAAAAAAAAAAAAAAAATTTAAAATATGCGTTTGACATTTCTTCCCACACTGAATACATGAAAGTAAAACAATGTACTTGAGACAGTGTCAGCAATGGTCTCCCAATGACTGATTTGCACAAGCACAACAAAAATACCTGGCACAGAATCTCAAAGAGAAACACAAGAGCTGAGTCTCTAAGCCAATACCAAAATATAATGAAGGATCCAATTTCACACTTCTTTGCCAGCAGATAAAGACTGTTCTGTGGCAGTAATTGAAATAGAATGACTATAAGATACATATATAACTTCTATTCTCAACTTGTGAAACAGTCTGCTTATTGTCAACATTGCTGAACCTTGTCAGGGAATCACATGTCAATTCTTTCACTGCAACCGAGTCAAACACCAAAACTGAGACTGAAGTCATGACAAACTTGTACTTGATGACCAGCAGCCAATACTACCCAGCTGGTGTCATAATATCCATGTGAACCAAAACAAGCTCTGTTAATACCCTATATATGAACCCACTGTGCAGGCACAGTATAGCTGTTGTCATGCTGATGTACCTTTAAACCCCTACACAAACCAAACAACCAACAAACAAACAAGTTCTGTCACAGCGTCTGTCTATCTGCATTTAACAAGTTATTATTCCTTTTCTCTACCTTCTATTAATTTCAATTTTTTTAACACTGTTCAGTTTAGTTTTATCTTACCTTGATGATTGCTGTCAAAGCTTTCTCCTCTCCTTTGTACAACAGTTTCATTCCTCGCAAAGAATCCATAGCTTTCACAAAGCTGATATAGTCCATGTACTGAACAAAACACTCAAAAGTTAGATCCTGGCCATAAGAAAATGTCTGAATGGTGCTCTTCTTCAAATTGGCGCAGATCTGCAATCACAGGAAACAAAAATTCATTTGTTAGCTAGGCCTTGGAATTCCAATATGAAATAGTCTGAAGAAACAGCCAGGAAATTATTCCCGCAAATAATCAAAGAGGTGATTTCTCATTGTGATCCTCAGGCCAGTTTCACCAATCCCTCTGACACAAAGGCCAAGGTCGCACTTTCACAACATGCAAACGCAGCAAAATGTGAGACCAATGACCAGCATATCAAACATGTCAGTCGGCATACAGCCTAATTAAAACACAAAGAAAAACTCTGACAAAATAGGCTAATAGTGAAGTAACAGTCCATAGGTGTGGTGGTCTGATGTCTCATGCCTGGCTGGCCAAACTCAAACTTGTGAGAAATGAAGGCAAACAGGAAAAATTTTTCCGCCTATGATCTGATCACACTACATTATACTTTTTACTAGATGTATGAATTTTAAAGAGGAATAAAAAAGTTAGATTTCAAAGGTAAAATTATTTTCCAAAGGGGGAGGTAATGAATTACAGGCAGGAATTCAAGCCGTGGGCTGTCACAAAATTTCAGCACATGTGACATTGCCAATTTCTGTACTGTCTTCATATCCTGACACCTGCAGGTGTATGGTCTTCACTTTATCACACATGCTATAAAATATGAAATCAAAAGTTTGTCACTATGGGAACAGCTCCTACCTCTTTTCTGTATGGGTCCAGCATGGGAATGTCAATACATCTGATGTCCCCAAATGTCTGAAAGACTTTCCGCACCACATTCTCACTGGGCTTCAGCTCTTTGTCTGTGTCCTTGTTTGACTGGTGTGCAGCAAACCAACGAGTGGGCAGGTCCTTCAGGTGAACAGTGTCCGGTCGCTCGCCTGGCCGCATCTCATTCATGTTCTTTGCATCTCGAAAATAGGAATCCCAGTCGTGCCGTGAAGGAAAACTCACTTTTGCTTCAGCTGCCCTGATCTACAGTGCACCAAGAAATCAAATAGTACTTCACAAAGAAAAAACAAAAGAGAGAGGCACATGCGATATGACAAATGGATATCCACGAATGGATCTTAAGCCACACTCAAATTCAACTTTGTCTTGTTGTAACTAGACTCACATTGATATATACTATACATCATGAGCCTGCTGTAATCTTTGCTGGCACCTCCACTGCAAATACAGATTGGATCTCCTTGTTTTCAAATACTACTGTCAGAACAACAAAGCAAAACAACAACAAAAAAAACAAAAAAACAACGCCAAGGCTCAACAGTTGTGAGATGTGTGCAATTTCATTTTTCACTGAACCTTTTCCAATTGTCACTGACAAATTCTGCTGACATATCTTAAGCCTGTGGATGAAAAAACTATACTAAAACAATGGTGCATTTATAAGTTTAAAGAATTTTTACAATTTTCAGGGATGCTTGGTAGCAATATAATATTCATGATCAAAATGCCCAAACGCTTCAGTCTTTAAAGAGACCATGTGAGAGCAAAAAGACAATACAAAACAACAGACCAACAAGCACTGGTGGAACAGCTATAATGAAAAAATAGTCAGGTGGCACTTACTTTGAGAATCTCTGTGAATCCACTCAATTTGATTGTCTTGCCATCCAGTTTTAAAATAATAATATGAATTTTACTCTTATTTTCAATTTCTCCTTCTAAACGAATAAACTCCATAGTGCTCTTGAATATTTTCAAAGTCAAAAAAGTCTCTGGGCGAATCATATGTTTTATCTGAAAAGAAAGAAAAAAACAAAACAAAACAGGGATATCAATTTCTCTATGACAAATAGTACGAAAAGTTTCTGGCATACTCTCCAGCAATGGTAAAAATAATACTGGATTTTGGGCCAACAGAGATATTACTGACAGCTAAAAAGTTGGAAATCCTACTTAAGTAGGAAATTTGATGTCCCTGTCAGAACAAAACACACTATTTAATTGATATTCTATTTCCGTGCATGCAGATGATGGTTTTTCTCGTTTGGTCAAAATAAATCAGTTCCACAATGGTGTCAGTTTCCTAGCTGACATGCAATGTCCATAAGGTGGCCAAGGAAAGAAAAGAAGTTACTTACAAATATCTTAGAACTCCAGAATAAAAGCTTTGCACAATAAAAACTGTCTGTGAAGTTCACAACAAATTTGACAGTACCAAGAGAACCAGAAAAGATTGCACTTTTGTCAGCAAATACCATTCAACACCTTTGGTGTGAACAAGCTTTAAGTTGCTGTCTAAAATTGCTGTAAGCAGCACACCATATTCTATAAGCTGTAAATGTTTGTTTCCTGGTCATTAATAGCTTCACTTCCCATAACCAATCAATCAATTAAGATACAATGACCTTTATAATCATTTACTTTGACCAAGAATGCACAGATCTAGTATGCATAAATTGCAAGCAGGTCACAAAATTTCAATTTTTCTCATTATTTGTGCTTACCTTTTCCATCACCTCCCAGTTTGAGATTGTCTTGCCTGCAGCCTTCAGCTGCGGCAGCTGCACACAGATATTCACTTTGGCCACTGGCTTGAGGTACAGTCCCTGGCCTTCGAACAGTTCCACAGCCTCCGATGTGTCTGTGCAGACTGTGGTATTGGCCATGGTGGAAGACTGTTTTTTTTTACGTGAGAAAATAACATAGCTGCATTAAATAAAAGGGTAAGAATTAAGCTACCCAGTAAATAAATTATTGATATTATAAGTTCACACCTTAAATAATACTTTACTGAAGTTGTGCTAAAACTTACCCCTTAAGTTCACCAACTTTTCCAGCAAGCCTGCCTCCCTTTTAATCAATAATTCTACTGAACTGAATGGAAACCTGTCACTGATCATAAAACAGTGCACTCCCCTCCTCCCTGCTATGCTACTGGGTGTGGAGGAGGAGGAAGGGGGGGGGGGGGGGGATGACCTGGTTGGGGAGTTAAACCTGCCACAGTTTTGAAGTCACCTACTACCCTGGAATGGACCTATAAACTTTCATTTTGTCCAGTGACTCAAAACATCTTCTAACATCTTGGCTAGGGAAGCCCAATGTCTACACTTCTTGGATAAGGATGAAAAGATTTTGGAGATCCCATGTGTACATCAAAGAACCCTTGGTAGTCAAAAATTGGATAAAGAATACACAGAGATATCACTGTCTGATCAAAATTTCTACCCACATCTCTTTTCACCAAACTGGGTAAGCATCTAAAGCAGCAACTACCCTACTCCCTTAGGACTGGAAGGCCACAGGCATAATATCAAAGTAAAGCATATCAATAACTCTTAGGGAGCAAGCCTACAAAGTCATCTATCATTCTTTATTACCATAAGCCATTACATAAACAATTAATGAATACATGTATATATGCATTGCACTTACCACTAAGGGTATTTTTACTGTCATGTAACAGGATTTCAGTACACAATTAATAATGCAAATTATCAATCTTATCATCATGCCACCTTTAGGATTCTAACACTACTCTGGACAATCTCTGATTTTAGTGCAACTGCTAAAGCCCATAGTATAAGGGTGAAAATGAACACACCCACTTTTAACATATGGACAATTTCAATTTTTCATTTGTAAAAGATATGATTAATTCACTATCAAACTTAATAATTTGTCACTGGGTGCAAGACATATTGTCACATTCAGTGATGATAACAGAAAACTGTCAAAAAAGAGGAAAATTTTTTTGTCAACTCAAAGCATGTAACAAAACAGTCCTCACCCCTCTCCAACCCATAAGCAAGCCTATTCGATGAAAAAGAAAGTCTTATTTTGATATCAAACTGTTTAAAAGGTTTCATTTTTCCTTTGAACAAGTGCTGGGTGGCATACTGGAAGGGAGGCAGAGTGGGTCGCAATGCCTACTTTTATCGAGGAGAAAAAGAGGAAACTAACTGGCTGAAGGAAAAAAAGGAGGATTTCCGCCAATTGGCCGAAAATTATCGTCACTGCACTGTGCAATCAACAGCATGTAGTAAAAAAAAAAAAAAAAAAAGAAGAAAAAAATGTTTAGGAGGAAGAACAAGTTGGCTGAAAACCACAGGTCGGACATCGGCAAGGTCATCGTCTGACTCTGGTAAGGGTGGTCAGACAGGGGCAAGTTTGGCTACATCGGTTGACATGGAATTGTGCCTTTCTATGACAGGCTTTATGACATTCAGTCAAATGCTTTTCTCGGCAAAGATGTTTCTGCACGTTCTTTCCACAGTTGGAAACAACAATGGTGGCACCTGTAGCACAATGAGAGCAGCCATTTTGCGAAACCGCCTTAAGTGGTCGGACACCAGTAGATTGACTCTAGATCTAGATCTCTAGGCTTAGATCTAATTAAATTTTAAGGAAAGTTTACTATTCTATTACTAGAGATTCTCTGCCAATTTCTTTAAAAGTTCGGAGATTCCATAGATTCCTTTAACTTTTTGCTATTCGGACCTGGGTCCCCACAGAACATTCTTGCTATACGGGCCCCGGCAATTTTTAGAACACCCCCATGGACCAGGAGCTATTTTTAGAACGGATCCGGGTCCCCATAGAATATTTTTCTATATGGACTCTGAACTTTTTCTAGAACATCCCCCTTTTAGTGTTATGTTGCTATAGGCCAATCAAACTTAGCCATGTCGCTACACACTTTAGCCCCGCCCAGTAACACATTGGTGGGCAGAAAGCGAAAGGCACGCAGGACCAAAATGGTTGAAGAAGGCCTAATGGATGACTGTTAGATCGTTTTTTGTTTGTTTATCAACAGTTTATTTTTGATGTTTTAGTTTTTACTGATAGTTTCTCTAGTTAAGGTGTTGTTTGAGTGACTGAATAAGTTGCAGTAATTAGTTTGTTGTGTTTGATACATGTAGATCTAGTTTGTTCCTGTGCGAGTGATTCGTGATGGCTACACGCCACTTTGACACTGTTTGCTGTAGGTAGAGACTTGTATTTATCTAAGCTCATGTTTGATGACAGCAGCAAATTTCCTGATTCATTTATAAATGCTCCTTTTGCCTGTTCAACACGTGGTATTAAATTTTTTTTAAAAATTATAAAATAAACAAAAATATTAATGGAATGGGGTTTTTTTTCAGATTACTTTTATCAGCTCAGGAAGCTTTAGTGACTTTTTGTGTAACTAAAGGAACACCGAAGCTCGCTTGAACAGCCAAGAATTATGATTTTCTGAGCTAAGAGTTTAAGACAATTCATCAACAATTAATAATTATTATATAGGGAAAGATTTAGATCTAATCTAGTAACTCGGACAGTATAGATCTAGATTATTTGTAGCCTAGATCTCTAGATATGGACTCTAGATCTAGACCTGGTTTCATGTTACTCTTGGAGATTTTCCCAGCAGCTTTCCTGATTTTTGTTACCACACTTGGTTTTGATGGATATCGTCTGGCTAGATTTCTAGTTTAGACCTGGACTGAATAGTGGAACACTTTAGCCTGGGCCTCTCATGAGACAGCAATATATTTCTCAAGGTAGATAAGTGCTTATACTCAACTGAATAGCCACAGGATCGCTGTTTGTTTGTATGTTGTAAATGTTTTTGGCCTACTACCTCTCTGATGTCATCAAACAAACTGTCTATAACCTTGCTTGTTTGATTGTGTTGACGTTTAATGACACATCAGCATGACTGCGTGTCAAACACGGTAAGATACGTTTGCACGTCAAGAACAAGAGAGGAAAGAAAGCGGGACAGAAGACAGGAGCAAGGAGAGAGAGGAGTGATGTCTATAGTCTAGTGCTTAATCTGATTTGAATGTTAAGACCACTCCTAGATCGGGCTGTAAAGTGCGTGTTAGGTCTAGATCTATCTATCTACATTTATAACTCTATTGCTGATTTTGTTATTTTTGTCTCTAGAAACGATGGAAACATACTTATTGAAGTGTGGGCTGAAAGAGTGTAAGAAGCTAAAAAAAAGACCAGGGTCTTGACTCCAGTTGTTAGAGATTACATAACATCTCGTAAAAGTTGCAAGTGTCAAAAAGGTCGCTGAAGACACGATTGTGCTGCAGGGGTTGCTAGAGCTTCAAAAATTTTGTTGCTGCTGCCAGATTGGTGGCTTTTTCCAGGCATTCCTTTTTTCAACAAGTTTTGATGGTACCGTATTTTTAAAAAATGACAGTTCACAGCCCACTTTCACATGCTTAGAGCATCCTCTCACACAAGAACCCACCATGCTTGGGCCACCATTGGTTTCACATCTACCAGTCCACACTTTCTGCCCACCAGTTTTCCTCGCGACCTTGACCGTGTCTCTGCCCAGTTTGACTGGCCAATTACATTGCCTAGGTCCGTTAAGTGTTCATTTGCTATGGCCTAGACCCTGGCTTGCTATCTGGTCACGTGTTCTCTAATTACTGATTTGCTATTTGGACACACTTTCTAAATATAGGCCTACTGGCTTGCAACCCAGACTCAAGTAATGGATCCAGATTTAGTAATAGGTAGATCTATCATCTTCCTATGCCAACAGGGTATCCCTTTAGTATCGTTTTACTTTACGGGACACGGATCGTCTTGGTACATGAAGAACAGATCCAGTAGAATGGATTATCCTAGTGGGCACAGTTTTCGCCATGTCAAGCACAGTGAGAGAGAACAAATATCAACAGAAATGTAAGGATTGAAGTAGAAATTTCAGTTACATTGGGAAGGTGTATCATTCATAGATCCTGACATGATGTTTTGCAGTCCAAGTGAGCCGTTATGTTGATCTACTTGACCTTTGTGTGAATCACTGAATGGGGTCAGATCCGGGGCAAATGAGAAGCTGGTCATTGGTTGGGACCAGATTTCGCCATGAGTATGGTAATTCGGAAGGTCATTTTTCAGGGCCTTGTCTACTGTGTTATTGTTGAAAATTTACTGAGGCTAAATTTACGCAGAGACTCTTGGGGAACTCCAAAATGCTTCAAAACTTCAACTTTATTGAAAACCAGGACCGCATAAAAAAATTTGAAAAAAAAAACAAACAAAAAACATGTAGATTAGATCTAGCTCATCTATCACTGGATAATAGGCCTATCATTCAAACTTACGAAAAAAAAAAAAGAAAAAGAAAAAAAGAAAATTGTTAACAATGCTCATTTGGTTTGCTAAAGTGAAAATTGGAGAATTGGGGCTGAATTCCTAAATCTAGATCTATCTATTTTAGGTGTTTGTTGTTTCCTGCATTTCAACTCACGATGTCACCATGAAAAAAATAAAAACTGTCACTATCTTAACTCTAGAACTGCGACCCAGCCTAAGGGCTACAACGCCCTGTGGCGCGCCTTGCCAGGCTTGTCAATCTGGATC
>JBCAUA010016470.1:0-12900 GCA_038406235.1 Peronia verruculata | reverse complement strand
CTATAATAATCATGTTATCCCCCCCCCCTCCCCCTCCTCCATCCATCTCGAGAAAAAAAAAGGAAGGTAAAGTACAACATTTAAATGCCAGATCCTGTTTTGAGGAGTGTCATATTATAATGGACGATTTCTTCAGAACTCTGTCGTCAATGTAAAAAAGAATTAGAATAGCAATTCTCTCAATTTACGGCTAGTTATGGCGAGACAAAATTAGTGGCGAATATAACTCCATAGTCCTAGAAAAACGACGTATGTGATGTACATATAAGAGATCATGCAATATGAATGGATTACTCCAAAATCAAGAGCGGTTTTCACGGACGATTTTCAAGCAACAATGATAAAAAGGAAATATTATAAGTTTGACATGAATGGCGCCTTTGGAAAAGAATTACATCTTCAGATAAAAATGGCACCTTTGGATATGAATACAGGTTTGATAAGAATGGCGGCTTTGGAAAAGAATGACACCTTTAGATAAAATGGCACCTTTGGATATGAATGGAACCTATGGATAACACTGATGTTTTCATAATTTTCAGAGGTTGGAGGCGCCAGCAATGTCGGTGCTGAGGAAGTGGTGATGGTGAAGGAGAAGAAGAGAGTAAGAATCTGTTGTTTTCTCTCTTTGTTTGTTTGTTCATTTGTTTCCTTAAAGATCCGTTGTAAAACGTGTTTAATTTTTTTTTAAATCATATATATTTTCTCTTCTTTATTTGTGTGAGTTACTTTTTATCGTTCTATTTTTATCCTTCTATTATTTTTTATAGTTTATTTACTTGTTTGTTATTTATTTTTGGACATGGTTGTTAAATGTAATATAATTACTGGCTAAATTTCACGTAATAATAGATATTATCAAATTTTTACTCACATTCCATGCAGAGTTCTTCATTAGCATAATATTAACAAGGAGATGGAGATGAATCTATACATCTGAAGATAAACTGTGTACCGAAATAGAATCTTCAACCCCTTATAAGTAGGGAAATTACCTATAAGAATACACTAAGACACACCATCAGTTTTCTCAGGAAATGAAGCGAGTGTATTTGGTCAACCTGACAAAATCACTTCAGAACTTTTTTTACCACAGTGACATTGGTAAATTTACATGTATACTGGCTGCTGATAGCGAGTTTTCATACCTTAATTTCCACTGTCATTCAAAGAAAATCTCAGGGGTAAGAATGACATGAGAGGCCCTTCAGGCGCTATGCTAATATGCCAGCTATGAAACTCCAGTCATAATGATATGGATATTCCGATGCTTTTCACAGTGAATATAAGTATTTTCAAACACCAATAATTATAAAGAGAATAGTTGTTAAAGGAATACCTAAAATGATAAAGCATCATTCTTACTACTATTGGTCTCTCTTCTATTTACCCTTGAGACAGAAATAAATCGTGTATTTATTGATCTATTGTTTTTTTTTTTAATTTATTGAATTGTTAATTTATTCTTGATTATGATTGTGTTCATTTATTGATATATTTTTATTAATTAATTTATGTTTGTGTCCTTTTTTCATTTATTTGCATACCAATTTACCATTCAATTATGTACATATTTATTGTTTTCTTTTTCGGTTAATGTATAGTTAATTTTTTTATCTTTATATTTATCTTCATCTCTATCTCTTTATTTATTTATTTATCTATTTGTTTATTATATATCTGTAAAGGTTTTGATAGTTATTCATTTTTTGTTATTGTTTTTTAATCTTATCTTTTGTGTTCCATTTTTTTTTCTTAATTTGCGATACACTATTTGATATATAACATTAATTTATTTCTTGAAATCTCCCACTTTGTGTTCCTTATCTATATTTGGGTTAATTTTTAGTGCATAACACTAATACTCCAATGTTTGAAAATCTAATAATTTGTGACCAGTTTTTACTTCTTTACATCAATAATTATCCAACGCTAACGTGTAACATCAATTTATCTTTCAGAATTTAATAATTTAATATATTTACATCATATTCACATCACGTATGACGATGATTCAGTTATAAATTTAAAACACTAACTTATAATTGAAATTGATTTGATAGTGTTCTTTGATTATTCTACTCACAACATAATTCATTGTTTACATAGCATTCCCAGCTATTCTGTCAAGGGAGGCGTGTCCATTAGATATGTACCTACCTGAGAAAATAAATTAGAAATACTCCTAGACTATGTATTACTGTGTTCCAGTTTTTTATGAAGCCATGAAATTAAGTTGTTCTACTAAATTGTTATAAAACGTATAACATAGTGTCGTGAGAGGGTGATATTACATTCAAATGAATCATATTTTAGTGATTAATGTTAGTGTCTTACCCTGATTCCCTAGCTCCTTAGGCTTCAGAAGTAACCAACAAATAAGCTACTGTCCTCTTCATAAACGATTCTTTAAAAGCCCTCCTTTTCTAGATTTAACAAAAAAAAATGTTTTTTCGTTTTATTTTTTGTTGGGCATTTTTAATTCATCACAGTTAATCAAAGTTCATATTAAACCATGACCACTCTTTCATTCTCTCAATAGAAATTACTGCGATCCACAAACACAAGTGGTTAATCTATACATTCCCAAACATATGAGTTAGGTAACACAGAAATCAGAGTGAGTCTGTATGTATTGGCATGGTCAAACTGCGGACGTAATCAGTGAATGCTTCACGCGGTTTTCGGATAGAAAGTTTTTAAAAAATGTAGAAAACAGCGTTGAAAGAAAATGTCTTTGAAATGTACCGAATGAAATAATAAAATGACAAAATACACTTCTTGATAAAAGTAGCCTACAAAGGAATCAAACTCACGGGGAGTATTTTCTCAGGCAGGTACGCTTTTATGTTTGACCATTTCTCATATCACTGTAACTGTGTGTTTATATCTGTACTAATCTAATGTTGTGTTCCCCCCTCAGGACAAGAAGAAGAAGCACAGATCGAGGGGACTAAAGCACACAGATTCTAGCTCGGTCAAGGACTTTGTTTGTCCCGCTTCTTTCACCGCATTAGAACATACAATACTAGAGAAAATTTAGAGATTAATCATCTCCTGTCATTCCTTCACAAATTATTTAGGACACTCAGAAAGTAACTAAGATGCTTAGAAAGTAGCGTTTTCTCGGCTTTGTTCGCAATAACTAAGGCATTTAGAAAGTAGTTACTTTTGGTTTCTCTCTCACACCTCACCAAAAAGTAAGGACTATTGGCACTTCTTTCTACAGTGATAACCTTGGCATTCAGAAAACAGTGAGAACTGGCTTTCCTATTCTGCAATGTGCAATGCATTTGAAAAAAAAAAATAATAATAATCGTTCATTCTTTTCCCACTAAGGCATTCAGAAAGTCTAGTGATTTCTTTACTTCTCTGTTACACAATAGAGGGACATTATGAAAAAGGTGAACCGTTGCTTTCCATTTTCAGCGTTACCAGGACATTTATTTTAGAAAGTGGAGAACTCTTACTATTCCTTTCGGTATTATCAAAGAAAGTAACAACTTGTGGCTAATTCTCTTAAGAGAACATGGCAATTTAAAGAGAAATCATGTGTACGTTCTTCCTCTTGAGAAGTTAGCAAACACTGATTTTCATGTTTTTCCCTCTTAAAATAAATTCTGATCGAATTGAGGCCTTTAGAAAATAGTGTCTTTTTTGGCTTTTCTGTCTGACAAGAGCTGAGGTCTTCAGGAAATACACATCTTTGGCTTTTTCGTTTTCATAGTGATTAAAAACTTCACACAAGTGTGATCTCTTATTTCATCATTGATTCATTGATTCATTCATTCGTTCATTCATTTAATCACTCATTTATTCACTCATTCATTCATTCGTTCGTTTGTTCGTTCATTCATTTATTATTTCATTCAATGTTAAGAGTTGCATTTGTTTGACTGTTTTTCATAAACCGTCCTTTGTACACAAGAAATAACTTATATCCATGTACTTAATGTCTATTAATTCACTAACGTCGAGATGAATTAATTCACATTTTACTTATGAAATCAATCATGTCCACTTTTCGTGGTGTTTTGTTTCAATGATATTCTAGCAAACCTTATCTACAAGACGTGTTCTATTTTAGGTTTGAAATGTTTCTCCCTTAAAAAACGGAGAATGATTACGTTTACTCCAAGCTTTAGTATTATGAAAACAGAGCTGCAGTAAGGAATAAGTGCAATAAAGCTATAAATACCTTATTGCTATAGACCTACTTTTTTTTAACCAAAATCTAGTGTAAGGTATTAAGTTTCAGTATTGTTTGACGACCATTTAACAACGAGTAGATGATTTAAAAATTATTCTTCTTATTATTATTAGTTATGATTGTAGACATAATTTTCACTACCGGAATTACATAACTTGTGCCAATTGTTTTCTTTTGGTTCGTTAGGTAAACATTACATTTTAAGCCAAAATCCACTTCTTGCCTAAAACATAGTTTTCACGTTGGGCAAATTAGGATTTTTACTAATTAGTTAATTAATCATTATTTTACATTGTCTTGAAATAGTCAAAATTGACTTGGGCTAGCGTGAAACGGCCGTAGGTAACGATCATAATATAGAATATGCCATGGATGTGCAACTACATTACATATGACCAATAAGCCATATATGTAACAATTGCTAAACATTCTGTATGAACACTACGCCATGAATGTAACAACTGCAGTGATCTCCTACAGGACAAGAAGAAGAAACACAGGCCAAAGACAAAGGATGACTACGAGCGGCTCCTGAAATGTCCCCGCTGTAAGAAACGTTTCACCGAGCCCAAGATCGTGTGCTGTCAGCGAATGTGTGTGGAATGTCTGCAGAAAATGATCGATACTAAGGCCAAAACTGGTCTGCTCTTCTGTAAAGTCTGCACTCGGTAAGTTATGATTCATGCCTAACTTAAGCACAGAGCATTATCCTACAGAAATAACAATCGCTTTGTCAGTATTTTACATCGATGACCTCCGGCGGCCATCTTGCATTGACTGAATATCAAAACAATGATAAGACAAGAGTTTTAGGGATATCTGTCAACACGACGTGGCGCTCTGAGACTGTAAATATCATTCCTGATCTCTTTCACATCTAAAAAAAAAAGGGGGGGGGAGGGTCTTTCGTGCGTCAAAGAACGTATTTAATGTGTCCATAATCAGCTCCTAACCAGCCATCCCTTTTCCCCTTTAATTCGATGTTCTAACCTTAGACGTTCTTTTCATATTTGTACGCAAAACTTTTCGATAGACACAGCTTCGTAGATGATCTAGCAAGGAGAGCCCAAATCAGGCAGAATAACGTCTTTCTTGGTGTAGCAATATCAATAGCCTTCAATTTCAAGCCAGCGCTTCTAATTGCTGTGGGAAAGTACAGAACGGTCCTATTTGGCTCCGTTACAGTGGGCGGACTTGAGTGTGTGTAACGGTTATCAATGGCCGAGATTGATTGTATCGCTGCTTAGCACAGGAATGCAAAACTGACGTAGCAGTGAAACCGTAAACAATTAACCAAGTCTGCCTCCTTTAACATTGTCATCCCTGAGGGCTATACTGCTGTGACTTGTTTAGATATGGTTGTGTTCAACCTGCCATCTGCCAACTAAACAAATGCTTCTTTCCAGTATGGTGGCTGGGTAGAACATGATTAATGACGTCACACAATGCAATTGGTATTTCTGTAGTATTAGTGCTCTGGCGCCTATATATGATTTTGTTCTTCATAATTGTCCGTTTTTCTGTCTTTTTGTCTGTTTGCAATGTCGGTCTCTTCTTTCAATGTTCGTCAGTTTAACGTGAGCTGACATTTAATTATCAATAACTTGTGCAATCAAAATTAGATTTAGTTTGCAGGATGAAATCACTGAAATATAACATCTAATTTTACACACTACTCATAATTAACTCCATTGTTACTGCAAAATTAATTTTAAATTAATTCATTCAATTACATGACATTTCTTCCTAACTAATGTTCGAATAGCTATTTAGATTTATAGTTTAACACACAACCACTCACCTTTTATAATCGTGTTTTGATGAACTGACATGAACTTTAAAAAATACCTTCTTTAACTTTGACACTCAGAACTAATATGGCAGTCCACTTGCACGGGTCAGCTAAATACTAATACGGTTCTGGTCAGTTAAAACCTGGTTTTCCATCTTTTCAGGCTAGTACGAATCTAGAGAACTGACCATTCGGACAGACAGACAGGTTCAGTGTGGAAACAAATCCGAACTGTGTTCAGCCATAGAACAGAGGAGATTTTTTATCCCTACCCTAAACACTAGACAACTAACAGCACGAATAGAACCTTCTAAGCTTCCAGTTCTGGACTTTGACGAATTAGCTGTATATCAAAATGGACTTACGTAACTCACAGCCTGCACATAGTTTGACTATAATAATATGCATAATTTTGACGAGTGTTCATAATCAGATCTGCAGTTCACAAATTGTATATTTTTATTCTCCTTAAGTAACATTTTATGTCTTCTAACCAATTGTGCATCCAAGCAATTTTATTTAGTGTTTTTAGTGTAACAAAAAAAAAAAAAAAAAGAAAGAAATATGTATGGATAGATGTTTGTAGACTTATATGTCTTTATGTACTTGTGTGTGTTTGTTTGCTTATTTTTGTTTTGTGTGTTTGTTTTCCTTTGTCTTAAGTAACAATTTCATACATAAAATAAAACTGCTGTCATAGTCGCCTTGTCTTAAGGATTAATGAGGGGAAAAAATAATCCATGTAACTGGATTTTTTAATCAGTTTATACTGTTGCAAAATTAATTATTTCATACTTTTTAAATTTCGATTGACTTTGCATATCATTTTTGAGACTGCAAGTTAAGCCCTTTCTTCATGAATACTCAAGTTTGTAGATGGAATCATCAAAGGCCAAATGAGCTTTTTTATTCTACAAATATTATGAACTTAACTTTCATATATATACATTTAATATCAACTCTGTCCTGAATAGCATAACATTTTTAAAAAAATTAATTTCTAGTCAGTGACGCATTTTTATTTCTTCATTTTTCTAAACATCTATGACGAAGGAAACTATTCCGAGAACAATAAGCATTTTCGTCAAACTATACAGACTGAAAAGTACCTCAAACTTATGAGTGATTGGTGCTGAAATATAATACACCTAGTAAATATACAGGGTGGAACAGCTTTATCGTTATGATAGCCTAACAAATGAAATGTTTTAAATACTTTCTGTAAGAGTGCTGACTTTTATATTGTTTGATTTTTAAAATATTATAAATATATACATATTATTATTTATACATATATGCATATACATTTATATACAATTATATATAATATCCCTTTGTAATACTTCTATGATATTACAGTATTGTGGTTCATTAATGCTAATCACGTATTTTATACATATATGGTATTTTATTTACCTAATATACATTTCTCTATATTTGCTTTACAAAATATTTTATACCTATTATTTCATATACTATAATATATGATAGCATACTGCCTGTAATAGTGTCCTAGCGTGATGTACAAATTTCAATAATTTACCTTTTATATTCATGCAATATACATGGTCTATAATATCCTTTACTGACTGTATACATATGCTGGCTGCACTATTATAATGTCGTGACATGTAGATGATAATCTTTAATGTATAATGTACTTATATACATAACAAAATATATCCAAGTGTGCTGAATGGGCTCTCTATAATAGTGTGGTAGATATACTAATAGTTAATAATGTGCCTCTTATATCCCATCATATATATTTACCCTGACATAGTTATTATATAATACTCCCTATAGTAATGATTATAACACTATAATATTGCAATATTATGACGAAGCATCACACTGATCATTATTGTGATGTATGATAAATACATAACATAAATATATACTTAAAAATCTATATTATTAATATATTATACACTTTTAATAAAAATATAAACTGTGTGGTTGGGAGTGAGGTGAATTGTTATAAATGATGCCTGGTTTGTGAATAAAATTGTAAATAAGCAGTACAAAAGAAATTCTTTTTACTTCCATACACGTAGCGAGTGGTGTGCTTACATTAACATAGATCTTGCTTTGACTAATTACTGGAAGTTTCATTTACATTCGCGTAAGGAGACATCTTAGTGTCATCGATTGATAATGGTGATTAAGTGCATTAAGCTATTTATTTGTCATAAACAGAAAAGGGTGGACGGAGATTGAGGGGAAAAAATATGTATACGTGTAATGGAAAGTGAAGGAGGATGTGTTTGTATGCGCTGAGAGAATGAGAGAGAGAGAGAGAGAGAGAGACCAACACTGAAACAGAAGGATACAAAAGAGCCAAGCAGAATGGCCGACAAATAGACAGACAGAAAGAGAGATAGATAGAAACGGTGGGTATCCACATGTCAGAGAGAGAGAGAGAGAGAGAGAGATTGAGAGAGAGAGAGAGGTTAGAAAATCAGAGAGAGAGAAAGAGAAAGAGAGAGAGAGAGAAACGAACAGAGAGAACAAGTAATCTATTTTGTAAAGAGAGGGGCCTGAAGGCGGGAAAGGATTGCTATAAGTGTTGATATGGGAACGAATGAATGAAAATAAAAGCCTAAAAAGAGTGGGTGGGGCGCAAAAGGCGAGACAAAAAGAACATTGTTGGTCTCTAAATGGGAGATCGTTTTGCAGATTATCTGCCCTTTCCAAAAGAATGACTTGTGTCAGGGGAGATCATTTTGACCAAACTTTTACTTCCCTTTGCCAGACAAAAGATGCGTTGAGCAAACAGTGTAAAGAGGAATTAAATCCTTTTACTGCTTGCCATTCGAAGACTCATCCCCCCAAATATTGATAAAATTATAAGAATAAGAAAAAAACATTTTTTTTTTTTTACATCATAATTTCTTTATTTTAAAAAAAAAAAAATTTCATGTCGTATGATTCAAGTAAAGGTCGCAAAAGTGATTTTTGTCCTCTGTACACTATTTGTTCAATCCCTCTTTTGTCTGATAAAGGAAAGTAATGGGAAGTGCACAACCATCTCCCACTGGAACTTAGTGTATTATACACAAACCACTTTACATCTTATCTGGGCATCTGTCATGACAACCCTGGTCAAGCTAAACTTTCCAGAGTTTCACTGAGCACACCTTTAGGCTCACACACTTTTTTTTTTTACTTTCTTTCTTCTTGTCCTAAGTAACAGAATGCTCCTGCTATCGTTTCTAGTTGCTGTCATTAAGGGGAGGAAGAGTGTGTGTGTGTGGGTGGGTTGGGGGGGGGGCGTCCTGAATGTGTGTGTGTGTGTGTGTTCTCGTCTTTTTTTTTTTTTTTTCAATTTCATTATTATCACAGACAGACTATTTTAAAGGTTTCCATCGAATGTGACATGTTCAAATTAGAGAAAAATGGGGGGGGGGGGGGGGGGGGAACCAACTTCCTTGACCGGTTGCCACGGCAATGTCGCCATTTTGGATTTTGGTGTTCCCAAAATGGCTAACTTTATAATCTATCTCCTCATTCAAATTTCAATGAAACTTTAAAAAAAAAAAAAACCTCTGGGAACGTGATGTTAATATAATATCTAAAAACGAAGTATTTTCAGCTATTCGTATGAAAAAGAAAAAAAAATCTAAAAAGTTTTGAAACTGCCATCAGTGAAATTACAAATTTCACCCTTTTTGTTTATACTAAACACTAATATGTCTCTAAAACTTAAAAACCAAATGGTCTTGCGGTTAAAATGGTGTGTGCCAAATGTGGTTTTAATCGGTGTAGAAATTGAAAAAAGTAGACAACAGAATACTGACAAAAAAATGGGTTTTGAGAAAAATTCGTTGATTTTTTTCCCTCCCAGGGAAAATTGATATGGAGAGGGGGTTTTTTTTTCGGATTAAAACCCCAAAACAGCAGTTTTTCAATAGTGGTTCTTTCTCCATGACTTCCTCGTCTTCTGTTGCCTTCTACTGGCTTTCTGGACATTTATCCCTACCCCCGCTCCCTTCCCTTCCATCATTATAAGGGCACCCAAAGTGTCCTTTGCGCGATGCGGGTCTTTAAGGACTAACATGTGGCATCCATATCTTTCGGTCACAACCAAGAGTGCCTTGACCTTTGTCATGGCACATATTCCACAACTGGGCTCTCTACTAGCAAATATAAAAAATAATACTGTTATAGGACGTGGAAGCTCATTGCAGAGCGCCCGGTGAAAGCCCACACTAACAATATGCGTGATCATATTTTTTTTTTTTTCGTCTCAAAGTGGTCATCCTATGTCCATCTCTGATACTGGAGCTCAAGATATTGCTAGAAGAGGTCATAAACAAATGTTTTATGAATCCTTAGCCTGGATATAATATAACTGTGATGATCTTCCACTCCGTATAGCAGTCAAATGGAGGCAAATAGTGGTTGACAATGGGTCGGGATATCCGTTGAATAACTATTGGTTAAGTATGTTAGAATGAAAACCCACATTTTAAATAATGTTTATATTTTTAGAAAAAAAAGGCAAGGCTTTTAAGAAAGGCTTTTTATGGCTTTTTTTTTTTTTAAACCAGAATCACATTTTCTGAGCATATGTGGACACTCCCCACACCCCATTCCTTCCTTAAATGATTCACTTTGTCCTATAAAAACTCTTTTACAATCATAGATCCTTAGTGGCTTCTCGTGAGATAATACAAGAGACAGCGAGTTAAATAAAATATAGGAATGAAACAATCAGAAACGTTTGTTCAGGGAAAGAGAAAAAATAAAGAAGACCAAATTTCATACCTGCAAGCGCTTTCCATAAGGTTGATATAATTTAGTTAATTAAACCCCCCTCCCTCTCCTCATTTTCTTCTTCTTCTTCTTCTTCTCTCTCTCTCTCTCTCTCTCTGTTTCGTCCTCCTTTTTCCTCAAACAGTACTTTGTGCGTGACAGTTGCTTTAAAAGCAAATATTTGGAAGTTTGCAGAAACATAATGATAATTTGTATTTATGCGTGTCCGCGAGTGTGTGCATAATAGTATATATCATCTGAGTACAACTGGTAAATATAGCGATAGAATTATGTTACACACTGTAAAAACATGTTCTTATAAAAATACGGCCAATGCCGTAATATTACAGCAAAGAGTTGTTTTGTTGTAAAATGCTTTTAAAGCTATCATGTCAAAATTCTACAAATATTTGGCTAAATAAAAGTGACAAACGTATGTTGTAAAATTACATAAAAAGAAATCTTGCTATAAATCATATCGTAATTAATGGTAATTTCACAGCAAAATGGCTCTAAATTTACATATAATTTTTTAACGGTGTAGATATTGGTAAACGTAGGCATCTCAACTAACAAAAACACGACGAAAAAAAAAAAAAGAACCCAGATCGGTCAAGCATTTAAATGGTAATAAATATAACAATAACAGTAATAATAATGATAATATAAAAGCCTAAGACAATTTTCATTTTCACGGTAGAAATACATCCTCAATTTACATACTGACATTATACTGTGACTGGTACATCTTGATTGATAGATGGCATAAGTTCTAGTCCTATTAAACATTAATCAAGGAAATGAACACAGAAAGAAAGAATGTAGGGAGAAAGAAAGAAAGAGAAAGACAGAAGGAATGATTGAACGAAAGAAAGGAAGAGAAGAAAATTGAGAAAAGAAAAAAGGACAAAGGAAAGAAGAAGGGAAGGAAGAAAAAGAATGTTGAGAAAAGAAAAAAGGACAAAGGAAAGAAGAAGAGAAGGAAGAGAAAAAAAAGAGGAGAAAGAAAGATAGAAAGAAAAAAAAAGAATGAAATAAAAAACCTAGAAAGGAAAGACAGTTGAAAGACAGAGAGAAATAATAAAGACAGAACGAGGAAATGAAAAAGTAGAACAGAAGAAAGCAAGTGATTAGAAAGGCAAAATGACAGAAAAAGAAAGAAGGAAAAGAGAAAGAAAGAAAGAAAGAAAGAAAGAAAGAAAGAAAGAAAGAAAAGGTAAGAGACTAATAAAGAAACAAGGGAATAAATCAATAAATTGGATTTGTCTACCCCAACAGTTACATTAATTTTATTTGTGACTAAATGACTTCTTTTCTATTGTACCAGATTTTACACAGAACAATACCCTAATAAAAACAAACAAATAATGGCGAAGTAAATAGAAGCACGATCTAAACGGCCTCGTAAACATTGAATGAAGAGAGAAGAAACTAGGAGATCTTAGAACTGTGGCAGTGTTAAATTTTCAAAGAGATAGCCTCAAAAAGCAAGACATAGGTAGGTAGGTAGGTAGGTAGGTAGGCAGGCAGGCAGGCAGGCAGGCAGGCAGGCAGGCAGGTAGGCAGGCAGGCAGGCAGGCAAGTAGGTAGAGAGTGCAACACATTTTGAAGGTGGGTTATGATCGAATATGTAGAAGCGATAGAAACGTAGAATTTAGAATTGCTTACACTCATGTTCATTATGTTACCAAATGTAACAGTAGACGTCCGTGGACAAGCCAAAAAGACACCATAGACTATAACTCGAGAACCGTTGCCTTAGAGTGTAACCAGATGAAACGCTAGGCTGAGCTAATGTGAACTGGAACCTATCCTAGTTTAACTGGTGTAAAGTTCTCTTGATTTGGCCAGAGTTACTCAATTAGGATTGTCGTGTGCCTGCGTACCGTGTGTGCCTAAATACATATATCTAATTACCTGTCTGTCTATTAATCTTTCTGTCCGTCCGTCTGTTAGTCTGTTTATCTGTCTAAATGTTTGTCATTCTGTCAATGTGTCTGTTTATCACACTGTCTGCCTGTCAATCTGTTTGTGTGTCCGTCTGTCTTCCTGTAGACCTCTCTTTCTGATAGATAGATAGATAGATAGATAGATAGATAGATAGATAGATAGATAGATAGATAGATAGATAGATAGATAG
>JBCAUA010016459.1:0-12900 GCA_038406235.1 Peronia verruculata | reverse complement strand
CACAAAGCAATTCATAAAGGTCATAAATCATTGTCAGATTCTCAACTGTGACGTGTTGTTTTTTATTTTACATCACAAAGCACATCTTATAAAATACCTTTCAGAGAATTTTCCCTACAACTCAAAACCCAACAGAGCATTAAGATAACTGACTCAGACCTCATGACAAAGCAGTGGTTATGTTAACAGTTATGGTTTTTATAAGCTTTTCAACCTCCTGTAGTGGTGTTAATCTCTGCTGTCCACAACCGTGATAAAAAAAAAAAAAAATGCTCAAAGCAGTGGTTATTTGTCCACCAAGATTTTATAAACTTTGCGAATTGGAGAGCTCCCTTGACTCTAAATAGTTGTCACATGATCGTTGAGGGTTTGACAGCTGAGATATCCACCGTGATAGGAGGTTGAAAAGCTAATAATTCAAAAACCGTAAGTTCGGTAACGCTGCAGCGGCAGAGTAGATGTAGAGTCTAGATTGATAGGTAAGAACGGATCAAGATCGAGCTCTGGAGATCTAGATCTAGATTCTAGATCCTAATTAGAACATGTAACATATAGGATAGGAGATTTCCTGTTCATTGAACAGCTTTGTTATCAGATACAACTAGTGAGTAAACTAAAGCCAGTGGTTGATCGTTTAAGGTGATTTTGGTTTGACAACATTAAACTAGATGGAACGAGGAATGAAAGTTTTTTTAAAAGAAAAATTAACTTCTGAAAAAAAAAAAAAAATCTAGAGATTCTCAGATATCTAGATCTAGGTAGATTAGGCCTAGGCCTAGATCTAGATCTAGATGTTTTTTCGTTTGTTACCCCAGGCCTGTCTGTCACCCTCGCGTCAGACCTATAATAATATGTTAGCATTAGGGTGGACTTATGCAGGTTGAGGGTCTCATACATGTTAGCGTTTGGGAGGACCGTCACCCGCTCGCCGGACCTACATGTTACTAATGTTAGCGTTAGGGTGGACTTGCGCTGGTCGAGGGTCCCAGCAGGTTAAGCCAGGGGGGTTGTTTAATTATTTGGTGGATCCTGGGGTAACAAACAAAAAAAAGCGCCTAGATCTAGATCTAGAATGTCTAGATTGAGACCATAGGCCATAGGTGTGTCAGCTGTGGCTCCACAGCGACATGTATGTTGGTGACAAATCATCAGGCCAAGGTGGAGAGTGGTGCTAAGCATCAGAAATTATAGATCTAATAATGGATGAACTTTTTTTGGATCCATCTATGTGGCTGCCTGCTTTCCCATAAATGTAGGGGATTCATTGCAATGAGTTGAGGATATTATAATATTGCAAGTGCCATTTGTTGTTGTTGATCCAGTGATCCCTGGGTCCTTACTCTTCGATAAATCCAGTGCTATGCTGTGGAAGGTGCAGATACATTTCCAAATGAATTGAATTATAGTGCGGTTTGACATACCCGATACTGCCCTATAACTGTCGTTTAAAATTTTAATTTAATTACAAAAACATGTTCATTTAAAGTGTACATATTGGTATATATATATATACATCACGTGCTGAACTTTGTCACAGGGAAAAAATAATCTAGCATTCAAATGAAACAAAGGATTACCACAGAAAAGTGCTTTTGATGCTGCAGAGTCATTTGGCAGAACCCACCATACGATGCATATTAGTTCTATAATCAGGTGTACCCAAAACTTCGGTTGCCTACTAGGCAACTATGACACCATGCATGATCATTATGACTATGCATTTGGATTGTTGTTTTATTGTTCATGTACTTAGGCTTAGGGCATTCCTGTATTTCTCCCTTTAGTATTAGCCTGGATGACTTTGGCTTTCTTGTGTAATCAAAAGGAGAGCACAATTTGTTTCCAAAGTGAAAGACAACACAATCTTCAGTGATATCAATCTTAGAGATAAATATTAAAAACCTATATATAATGCCAAACAAATTAAATAGTCTGACAGAATAACAATCGTATATCCTGTGTTCATTTGATTTGAACATTGCAAATCAGCAGTTGTAAAGATCTTATTGCTCTAGAAATGTACTTTTTTATTTCCTTTTTAAACCACCTTGAAAAGCCTCTCCTATACAGTAAACAAAACATTCAGTTGACTTTTCCTTTCGTCTGCAGCAATACTTTATATGTTTTCATTATTGCCCCGACGAAGAGCCAAGGGGGCTCGAAAATTTGGCCAGCGATAATAGTCTTTTTTATTAAATCAGTTCAAAATTCTTCATATTGTTTTTCTACTTTTTTGATATATATTTGATTATTTTGCCAGTGGACAGTCATCTTAATTTTAAGATATTTTTTTGTGAAATAACCATTTGCATATATTGTGATCATGCAAATACACAGGCCTACTTGCTGTCCCCAGCTGTCTTCAGTGTCTTTGTTGAAGACATTATGTGTGATATGCTGGGAAACCTTAATACCTCAGTCAGTAGTGGCAACAGAACACTTACCAACCTTCATTTTGCTAATGACATTGATGGACTGGAAGGCAAAGAAGACATGGACTGAAGAAACTAGTGAAAAGGCAGACTGAGACATTGGTAGCCTATAGCTATGGAAATGAACAAAAAAAAGTCATAAAAAACAGCTTCAAATATTTTGATTCCATCCTTTTAGTTATTAAAAAAAAAAATTAGTCCAATCAACTATACCAAATAGCGTTCACTCTGTTGAACTTCATCTAGAAGATAAAGACACCTCAGAAAAGCACAAGATCAGAATGCATCATTCATATCATCACATCAACGTTCATTCATGCCTTTTACCGCACAGTTGAATTGTGGAAAAGAATACAGGCTTAAGAAATGGTAATGTATAATCTTTAACATCCCATATAAAGATTGTATTATTTATGGAGCTGTTCAGAAATAGATCTTGACATCATTTTAGAAGGTATTATGATAACCCTGTCTAGAGAAGAGTAGTTTAAACTCAAGGAATGTGTCTTGCCAAATCACACATGCATGCTACAATATCAGGAGGAAAAAAGATAAAAGACAGAAATAAAAACCAGTCTCTATCACATCACCACAATGAGATTTGTGAAGACCAGGATGGGATGAAAGAAGATAGACTGTCATGAGTGGTATCCTGTCAGCATCCTCCTTCCTTCCCCTTCCATCTCCTCCCCTCCCCCCACCCTCTTTCTTTCCCCCTTCTCCCCTATTGGCTGTAGGATATGGACATGATGATGATGATCCTCTAAATCAAATTGATCTGGGTCTAGTGGCTGAAGTCTTGCCAAAATGTGACAGTTTTGACATGTTGATAGATCATACATTAGCACAGCATCAGTAAACGCAGTATACGGATACTTGCATGCTGAATGATTTTCAATATTTTGGTGGATCATGAGGCATGTTGGATGAAAAATAATACATCGATGGTTAATTGTTAATAATATTTAACCACCTGTGCAACATACAATCAGGTGACATTGACTGACAGTCAGAAGACCCACTGCAAGATTGTAACAGAAAATTTGGAAAATAAATTTTTGAGCGGTTGCTGTCTTGAGGTTAGTAGTATTTGTTTTGAACAAGCATTCCAAGGTGCCTATCTGTGGATGTGATAGGACATTTAGTAGTGGCAGTCATTCTATCATTAATGTGGTCACACTAAATAGGCCTACCAGGAATGCAGGCACAATGTTACCATAAACAAACTCATTAAGAAGATCCTAACACACATTATTGCTTTATTTTATGTATGTCATGCAAGATGAAAGATATGAATATTACCATCTTTTACTCTTCATTTAATCTTTGCCAGTGAAAACTAGTGATAACTTTTTGAAACCTTTCTTTCAGTGTATGTGGATTTTCAAACAAAAGACCTTATGATTAAAATACATTTCAGTATGGAAACGCAATAAACTGCATGATTTCGTTTTTGTACAATTTGGCAGTTTTATGCCCATGAAGTTGAAAACAAAAAACTGAAGATCAGAGAATGACTGAACGGTATTACTGTTATTATTAATTTATAAGAATCTCTTTTCATGAGTTTGTTGTGACATGTTTTCTATAGGTGACTGACAAAGGTGCTAACAGCGATCAGTCTTCATTTGCATTGATACCTTGTTGAAATTGCTATCAGTGGAGATGTCATGTGAAAATGTCTTCAGAGGTATAAAACATTCTTGTGAATGTATCAATTACTTTCTAAAGAGAGAACATTCACGATATACGTGTTTGTCGAGCAGTTGTATTTTTAACTGTTATATTGTGCTTAAAATTGCAGCACATTCTTCATATTTGACATATTTTTGCTTTGCTCTCCTTCACAATGAATTTCTAATATCTGACATTATTCACATTCATCATCTTTTTCTTCTGTTTGTTTTTGCTTTCTCATGCACAGTAATGCATGAAGACTCCAATGGAAACACTAGAGAAGTCACATTTTCTACAACTTGGAGAAAAACAGAAATTAAAGTTTAGAAGTCTATAGTTTTTCACTGTACACCCTTTTAAAAAACTCTTTTTTGCAGAACTTACCTCCACCAGGTTTTTCCAAAATTTTGTCCCGGGGGGAGGGGGGTGTCCTGAAATATGGATTTTGCCCAAAATATGCGATTTTGCGCTTTTGTTTTCTCTGCATGTAAAAATGATATCAAAAAATCTCTAGGTCCATTCTTACGTGTTTGACCAATGGTCATTCTATGGTAGACCTAGGTATTATTAATCAGGATTTGGCTCCATCTGGCTGCTATATGAGGCCGTAGATCATCTTGATTTGATTATATATATATATAGGCAAAGGGTGCAAAAAGCACTTGAGTATCACCTCTCCTGGCAATATCACGAGTTCCAGTGCCAGGGATGGACACTGGATGACCACTACGACACGAGAAAAAATGCTGATCATGCAAATTATCAGAGTAAGTGTTCTAAAATGACTTTCTGAGCACAATTTTGCTTTCTTTCTGTTATTAGCTCAGTTGTGGACTATATGTCATAGTAAAGGTAAATAACTTTTGGTTTGCACTCAAAAATGATATGCGGGACACACAGAGGCCCCAGGAACCAAAAAGTGTCTGTTATAAAGATGGGGGTTAGGAAGCAAAATTTGATAAAAGATAGAGACAAAAAATGGCAACAAGAGACCCAGAAGTCATGGCAAGAGGGTTAGTATGTAAAGAAAGGCTGTTCTGAGCCTGAAAGTCGAACAAAAATTTCCTCATGTCAATTTTTCGCTGAAAAAGAACTTTAAATGCATTTTTCTCAAAACCCGTTTTTTTTACAGTTTTTTTCTATCTACTTTTTTGTTTTGAAACCAATTCAAACCAAATTTGGTATGCATCATTGTCACCACAAAACCCAAGAAGTAACATATGCGTGTTAAATTGGGTCGGTAAGTTTTAGAGAAAATTAGGTTTTTAGTTTGAAAACATGGCGAAATTTGAATTTTCACTATATGGCATTTTCAAACATTTATAGAGAATTTTATATGGCATGGAACGTGATAAAAATATGTAACTTTTTTGATATTATCTCAAACAATATAGTCACCAAGTTTTATCAAGTTTTGTTGAAATTCGGCGGAGATAGATTTTAAAATCCATCAATTTAGGGACGCCAAAATCCAAGATGGCAGCGCTGCCATGGCAACAATATGAAAAAGTCAATTTTGTGTTACTGTTTTCCTCTAATTTGAACATGCTGAATACAATGGAAAAGGTCAAAATAACCTAACTTTAATATTTAAAATAAGCACCTCCAGGACGTGCCCCCCACCCTTTAATAAATCTTAGCAGTGTTCTTTATTATGTGGGGGCAATAACTCATTTAAAAGAAAAATGTGACTTACCTGGTTTTTCTATTGGAATCTTTATAATATGTGTATGTCATTCTGAAGATCATCATGCAAGACTCTTGCACTAAGCTTTAATATTTTTTTCTCAAGTTAACATATCATCTCCATGGGTCAAGATTTTATGAATTAAAGCAATAAGGGTATGCTGTACTCCCACACAACAAGAACCTAACAGAGAAACAGCACATTCTTTGCATGGTCCAAATGTAATCTCCTTTTGACTGTCACATCATTTCCACACAAGTATTTCCAGTACAATGTTTTTACCTATTTGCCACTGCACTTTGATATGTAATGCAAAGTTTACAGGACATTCAGCATTATATTAAATTGAGTTCTGATCTGCACTGTCATAATAAAACAAGGAGCGAAATGTGCAAACCGCTATCAAATGTTATATTTTATCTTTTCTTTGTTATTTTTTGGAAGTCCACCCTTACATTAAGCAGTAATTGCTGAAAACAGTTTTGACCCATGAAATGTTTTTAGGTAGATCTACTTTCAGAAAAGGAGATCTCATGCACCTCCAGCTTTTTTATTCCTGTGGAAAAGGGTCATGCCCACACTCTGAATGAAATACAGTCAGAACCCTCAAGCAATGTATACTTTCATAATAATTATTGCTGTTCATCCTCCACTGGAAGTTTATGTCTGTCAAGTTATGATTCCAGGGTTGCCAACCCTTCCGGAAAAACTAGGATTTTCCCGGATTTCAATTAAAATTTTGGGCGCCCGGGATAGTGATGAAAATCCCGGGTTTCTCATAAATTAAATGATAATAATAAGAAGAAGAAGAAGAAATGAAAACATGGAATTAGTAAAACTACAAACTTTTATTTTTGCTTGGTCACGGGTGTAACATCCAGAACGTAGTAGATCTGCGTTTTTGATTGGGCCATTACTTCATTAGATCTAGTCTATGTTCGCTACATCTATCACATTCAAATGGAGTTCGCAGTACACTTGCTAAGATTATGCGGTTTTGTGTAGTGTTAGGCCGGTGAGCTCATTTCATCAAGTGGCCAGTGATAGTCAGTGTCGCTTCAAGTGTCTCGCCGATATCGAGAGATCTAGATACATGTTAGTGCCGTGAGCAAGTAGAACTGCAAATTATTATTTTCGTCAATTTTGTAACACTTCTTTTACTAGCAGAACTTGAGCTAACTTCTTTTGTAAGAGTCGAGTCATTTGAAAATACATGTCAACATCAACATTTTTGTGCCATTAGTTTTTATTATAAATTTCTTTTGATGGATTTTTCATGTAATTAATGTATTTTTGATACATGTATTTAGTTATATCTACAATTATCATTGAAGGAAAACTAACAAGAATAAATAACAAGATCATTGGACAAGGCTGTGGGTTCAGGCTCTGAGCATCAGTTTACAGTTTTTATGACCACCCCTTGCTCCACCATCACCTTAATGGATTGTCATAATGGCTCCAAATACTGATTTTTTCAAAATTTGTTTTAAGTTTAAGCAGTTATAACTCATCTCCTAATTTATAATTATTGCATTTAAGAAAGACAATTTTCAGTAGTTTCTTTTTCATCCAATGCTAAATTCAAATTAAGCACATACTTGGTTTCTGAATATCATCTACAGATCTTTAGCATATGACATGATTTTCAACTGTTTAACCAGATTTTGCATTAAAAGTTCCAAAAAAAGAATTCATTTTTAGGGTCTTAAACTAATTTTAACCTGAATACAGATAGCATAGCTCTACTAATTCCACAAGCAAGGTCAATATTGCAATAAATGTGAAAAATAAGGTAAATTTATCAATTAATGCATAAATGTCAATATACCATATGCAAAAATTCCTACATGACAACTGAACAAAATTTGAAAAACTCTTTCACAATTACAGAAAAGCTCTGTCAGCTTCAAGGGATTCTTTATGGCCTTTTAAAAAGTCATAAACAACCTTCAAATAAATTTCAGTAAAATCAGGGTCCACATTGACAAATGAGAAAAATTTCACCTAAAATTTTTTATTACAGCAAAGGCAAACAATTATCTGTTGAGGAAAAATTTTCTAGGACATCCACGAATAATGAAGGTATTGGAAGTGAAAACAAAATGAAAAAACTAGCTTAGAAAATAGCCCTTATCATTATGTTTAAGCACAACTGACCCTATGATTGAATTGGCTTGCCCAGCCACCTGGGTGGGTATCAGAATGTATGAGGACAACAGCTGTGTGCAGAGCCCCAAAGTGAAATTAACAAAAATAAAGAAACAGTGAGACCTAGAGCATACTTTTGGTTTACATTTGATGTAGTTCTTCTCTGAAAACTTATCTTTAAATCTATACTTTAAGGTGCACATGTCGGTGCTGAAAGTGGCTTATTGTGAAATATAGCAGAAAAACAGATTGTGTCTTACTTGCTTAATATATATATATGTAGTCAAGGTTTTTAAACCTTGTTTGAGATTGTTATGTTTTTGTGAAGATAGTTTAATAAAAACTTGACTTACAAAGATTTTCTGCATTCTATTATATTTCAGATATAACAGATATCTACAATCGATTGTTTTCTCATCGAGCTGCCTTACATGGGCTGACAAATAATTTTGTCAAGGAATTTGAGGTAAGTTGATTTACTAATTTTTATTGTCCATGCAATAAAAAACCAGTCAGCTGATAAAGAGCACCTTAGTGCTCATGCTACTCAATCCTTTGACAAGATATCTTTCTTCAAATAGTTCTAAAATTGTCTCAGTTAGGTTATTGGAAAAAGGTTTCCAGTTTTCCAAACCTCAGAGACTTTTCCAAACTTCAGAGACTTGCATTCTGATATGAACTGGTAAAATGGTAATACAAGTACCAATAAAGAGAATTTATTTGCACATGATCTTTTACATGGATTCATGGGTAGAATTTATTTATATTTCCTCATAGCCCAAAATCACTGGTGGTGGTGGTGGTGGTGAGGGGAGGGGGGGGGGGGGCTTGGCTTGGGTTGGTCGGTCTGTTTGGGGTCCAAGTATCAATTTTTTGTTTCATTAAAGACTGATTGTTTCTGCACCAGATGTGTCCAAAATCTTCAAATGAGTAATAAATAAATTATTGTACAGATTTTGTACAATTGCAGATATGAGGGTAAACTAAGAAATTCACAAAATTTCCTGTGCAATGAAAAAAAAAAAAAAAAGAGTTAAATCCATCATTCTGCCACTGTTGTGGCAAACAAGCTTGGTAATAGAAGACACATCAACCCTTCCACAAATATGGGTCAACGTTGAAGGCCATAAGATGAAATAGTACACAAAGATGGAAATCGATGTTGTATGTTTCTGGTATTGTCATAGTAAACTTGACCTCTGTTGGTTATAATTACCACACACTCATATGGCCGACATCCCATTGGCTCAGCTTTGACATTCTGCCAATGATTTGTTGCCAAGCAAAGGGTAAAGGGTGGCTGTGTTATCCAAGAATGCACACATTGACACACTTGTAATATTTCCACACATGATAGCAAGGCATTAGCTGTCTCTCATTAACATTTTCTATCTATGTTTCCTTGTTACTGTGAGTTCAAGAATTTTTCAATTTTCTGTTGAGCAAATTTGTTATACTTGTATTATTGCTGAAACACTGTGAGCTCAGGGGTGTGGAGAATCCAATAAGAACATGAATTATTCATAGTGATCATGGTGCCACACAGATAGCTTTCAGTCCTCGTGGAAGGTTAAATTTGCATTAATAACACTAACTGCTGGAATCACTATGGGTCCGGAGAGTATTACTAATGTAAAAAAGAGTCACCAGGCTTCTTATCTGGGAGCTCACTTATTGAAACTCGTCAAAATGAGTAGAGTTTATCGTAAGTTTAGCAAAAGGCAAACATAAGACAAAGTGAGAGAGTTCATGTTTCTTTTGAGCAGCATTTTGTCTGTGTATAAGAAATGAGGAGAAAATTCTCTTGCCAAAGCGCTTCACTGCTGAGTTGTGTCGTTTCATGCAAATTTTCGGCGTGAGGGCATAGAGGCGTGAGGGTGTCATTTTCTTGTTGTTGTTGTTGCGTTGTTTTGGGGTTTAACAACGCATTAGCACGATTATGGGTATATTGTGTCAAATAACGTTAAGATATGTTTACACATCAAGAAGAAGAGAGGAAAGAGAGCAGGACAGAAGACAGGAGCAAGTAGAGAGAGTGAGAGGGGATGTCATCCCTCTGTCATTTTCTTAAAACGATACTAGAAATCATTTTTGCAAATTGAGTTTCTTAAAATGAAAGAAAATTGGTGGGTGGAAGGGAGATAATATAAAAATAACAAGGGTTGCACAGTTTCTTCAAGATTTGAAGAAAACAAATGGAAGAAATTAAACATTTTCACTTTTAAGCAAAATTTACTCAGCTTCCAACAAAGTGATATTAAATACTTTGCATGTCTTAGTTCCATGTGAGTTCTCTTAGTTTTTGAAAATTTTAGAAGCTGCTGAAATTTGGCAACATGTATTTTGGTTTTCCTTTTCTTTTCTGTGAAAATCTACAATCCTGCATGCATCTGTGACATATTTCGGAACCAGATGCTCCTAGTTTTTTATGCCACATACATTTGGCATTAAAAATGCAGTTTCTGAAATATCGATATATCGGTGTGTGGTAAATATCGCGACTGCTGCCCATCAGTATATCGGTGTGTAGTATAGAAAGAGTTAAGAAGCTTTCATGCGACATTAGAGCATACGTAGCTCCCCATCTGGATCCATAGATCCCCATCTGCTCCCTATGGATCATGATCCATGGCTATTTTGATATCTTTTCTGCAAAATTATGGCATTTTGTGCTTTGTAAAATTGTTTCAGCTTGTTTTATTCAATATATTTTTTTTTTTCCTTTGCATTTTCCCACCATTTTTTTTTGTTTTTTGTTTTATTTCTCTATTTCTTCCACAACTTACCAATATACATATATTTGGTTCACATACTTTCCTTAATATAGTCAAATAGATGACACTGGTTTTTTATTGTGTCGTCTATACTTTTTTAGGAAACAGTTTTTTTTTTGTTGTTTGTTTAGTGAAATAAAATTCCAATTGTGTACATACTTGATGTATAGCATTTTTTAAAAATTCTTTAAGATAACAACTATTAATTTGTTCATCTTGTTTGTTACAGATTGGATATTAAAAATGATATTCAAAGATTAGAGTGATTTGATGTAGAAGTAACGTAGGCAATAGATTGTCAGTAACATAGCTCAATCCAAGATGACGGCCATTTCCATGGCAGTCAGATATGCTAGCAAGTTTCCAGGGGCATACTCTAGATCAGAATGGCTGCCAATTACACATACATGTATATATATATATATATACATTATATTAAATTTACCTTAAAAATACTTGAACTAGGGACCTTTTAAGCTTCAAATTCAGATTCAATGTGCTCAGACTACAGTAATGGTTTTGGTAATGTTTTTACTATGTATCTGTTGCCATGACAATGCTGCCATGGTGGATTTTGTGTCTTGAAAATTGAGTATTGAATATAAGCATGTCAGATTTTGCACATTAATGGAGCAGTTCTGTAGACATAATAATTAATAGGCATTTGTTTTTTTATTTATATACGTATGTCTTTGCACAATTTTCCACGAGATATAAAATTTTTCTTTGAAAGCATGATTAAAATTCAGGAAAAGGGTTATGTATTATTGAAGCATATGCTAGCTATGGGGATTATTCATATAAAATTTGAAGTCAGTTGGCTCAGAAATAAAAAAAATAAAATAAAATAAATAAATAAAAATTCTCTCTGGTCCCAGCCATTATTGTTCTCAAATCAGAATAGGTCAAAATGTCTTAAAGCAAGAAAGCTGTTTTGAAAACCAGTTTTGATCTTTTGATTCCCAACTAAGTTTTCAGTGTTAAATAACTCTTGTGAATTAATCCCATTTTTTTTTTTTTTTCATTTTCTTCTCTACATCTGAAATATTCCCATCCAAAAATTAAAGGACTGAAAGACCTTACAAAAACATAAATTTTGTTCTATAGGAGAGACGAGGGGAGCATGAAGTATTAGCATTGTCCAGGACTCTTGAGCTGGTCACTGACAACAAGAATCGAGCAATGCCTGCAATACATGAGCTGCTTGACAGTCAGCTGGAACATTTTGACAAGTCAGGTGAGTAGCTGAAAGAACACAGTGACAGTAGCTTTTTTCTTGGTTTGGAGGGGGTAGACACTCCAAATATTGCTCTTAGCTGATCCAGACATTCCATAGAAATTAAATCCCTTTTGTAATCATACAAAATCAGTGCTTAAAAAAAAATCATCATTTTGATGTCGAAAGCGGCTTTACCTCACCTCACACTTCCGGTCATAAAACATGTCTTTTTTGTTGATAAATTATGAAAAAATTTTCCCACTCTTGTAAAGCATGTTTGCACACTTTTGCTAAATTTGAAGCCAGTAGTAGAACTTGGGTAGTCTGAGCACATAAACGATATACTTCATATTTTTTTTGCTTTTCTTAACTGGAAGTGTTGCTTTACTTTGTCTACTCATGTACTTCCTCCTTAATCAACTGGGAAAGAAAAAAAAAACCCTGGAAAACTCACATTCTAATATTTAAAATTGTAGTATTGCATAATGATAATTGTTTCTAATATGATGTATCGTTTCTTGGCTTCAGTGAAACCTGAAATAACATTTTCATTATATTGGGCAAAATGTTTATCTATTTTAGTGGGAAAAACAAGGCAGCTCTGTGAAAGAATACTTGAGGATGCTAAGAAAGACAAGGTATGTATGTGTATCATTAACCGCTTCACTACTACATAAATTTTGCAGTCCAGTGCTAAGCATCAAGGATGGTCAGTCTAGACCACTACTAACTCCCCACCACCAAACTCTTCCTCTACTTTCCCATAGGCATCGGATGTGTGGACTGTTATTCAACATTAGTAATTGTTGCATAAACAAGCAGAGTATACTGAGCTGTGAATCACTCAGTCAACTGTCAATCACCCGCTTGTGACCTCTATCAGAATACAGTGGAAACCTGATATAACAGGATTGCTGGGACCAAAGAAAAGTCCTGTTATAAGCGGATCCTGTTATACCC